>JACDRQ010000214.1:0-99227 GCA_013841215.1 Hycleus cichorii
GGCTTGAAGTACTCTCTACAGTTGTAATCCGTTCAGGAGTTGACGTAGTACTTTCGGTGGGTGTTTCTGTTGCTGTGTTTGTGGTATTTTCCGGTATTGTACTTTCGATGGTGGTGGTCGTTGTAGATGTTTCGACACATTGTGTTGTTGTTTTTTCAGTTGTTGTTGTTTTTCTAGTACAATTTTTTGGTTTTACTGTTGTAGTACCATTATGACAGTCACAGTTACAATTCGACGATCCATCATCACAGCACAATGTAATTTTAACCGGCTTATTCTCCGATTGATAATGTATTAATTTTGTTATAAGTTGTATTAAATGACCCAATAAACACGATTGTTCTGATATTTCAATATTTTTACAATGACACGACGATGGTGCAGCATACACAAAACTACTACTAATCGAAATGATACAACAAAATAGGAACAAAAATGTTCCTAATCGTATCAAATCCATCATCAATTGAACAACATTTGATTAGTACCATTTATATTATAATAGAGTTTTCCTTTAAGGCACGTAATTAGAAAATATTTATTATTAATAGTCAATTTGTTTTCTCTTCGATGGTAATAAATACGATAAACAAAGGTCATGGAAATTTGCTGACATCGGCGGTTTTTCAATTTGTCCGAATCAATAACCTTGCCAACGGTGGCTTTTTAATCGGTCTGCTGATGGAAAACAGGAACGTGATAATTACAACAATTCGTTCTGTTTTGCAAATAATTTTTCTGGTTTTTTACACGTTTAGCAAACATGTAACAATACTGTGAATATTACACGTATTCAATTTAGTTGAACAGTTTGAAATTTTCAATTAGAACAAAACCTGGATCTGGCGGCGTCTTGACGTTATTAGCACCGTCGATTCTATTAAATAGTAAGACTTATATTTGTATTATATGTGTAGAGAGAGATAGATAGTTATATATACACTCACACATACAGATAGAGGCTCTATTTATAATTAGAAACTGCACTAATATTCTAAACAGAGGAGCAAGCGGAAAACAGGCAACAAGCTATTTTGACCAATCATGTGTTTTGTTGTTGGACAATCCGGTTTTTTTCGGGTGCTTCTCTTAAAAAATCCCCCCATTCGTCTTCATTAAAACGAGAATTACAAATTATTCTAGAATAAATAATGAGTAATATATTTAATATGAGCCGATGTTAATTTTAGACTATTTTCGTTCCAAATTTGACTCAAAAATTCTTAATAGTAGCGAGAATTGAGGACAAGAGTCGGAATCACCACGTCGACCCATATGTCTACAACACAACCAACTACAGATCACGGTTATTTCCGTCAGAATGAGGGAGACGAAAATAGGAAGAAGTACCACAATTCGAGTACCACCAATGCGCTATTAGATTGATGGAATGTAGAAGAAAAATCAAAGGAAGATAGAGAATTATAACGAGAAAGAGAGAGAGAGAGAGAGACAATTAGGTAGCGTAATAGTGGGTTTGTTGTATAAAGTTACCTCGGCCAAGTATAGACTCCGGACACTTCAAAACCATAATGCCATGAACCGGAATAGGCACCTTGTCCTTTTGGTCCTGTACAGATACCATGGCCGTGTGCTTTGCCTTCCTCCCAACCACCACAATATGTACCACCATCGTCGAAATCAAAACGGCCACCATTCACGTGACTTCTAGTAGTCGCAGTACCCGTTGCTCCTGTTGCCGCGGGGGAGGTAGCTGTATTTCCATCTCCACTAATATTTGTCGCCTGTTGCATATCTTCACACTATTTATCACTAATCACTACAATAACGATGGTGTTGGTGATAAGAATAACAACAACAATAATAATATATGATGATCACTCGCGTTTCTAATGGACGACAACGACGACGATAATATCACCGTCATCACTATTGGGGTGTTTTTCATAAATCTCCTCTATTAATTGAATTAATTAAAAAAAGTAATGAGAGAGAGAGAGCGAGAGAGTGTATTTGTGAGTTGTAGTAGTACACGAAATCGCTCAATTTGAACGATATTAGCAATATTATTATTATTATTATTATTAATAAACATCAGCTCGGCATTTCGATCGGTCGTACAGTATAGTCGGCACGGCACTAGTTGTAGTTATAGCCCAGTTAATATCCCGGGCACACCGTCCCGACGCCAAAATCCGGACGCAAGCGCATTCCAACAGGATAAGACAGCGACGCCGTCATTAACCAACATGAATTCCAAACAATCACTTGTTATTTTAAATAATTAAATTTTATTACACCTTAATAATATAAAAAATACGAAATCTAAACAATTATGAAAGTGAACAAGTTTAGGCACATTATTGATTCGGATAGAATTTCTTTTTATTATCTTTAGCCATATCAACTAGTGTTTGTGCTGGTTTGAATGGTAAACCGTAATGTTGTTGGAATTCTTCCATTTTCTTAACTAAACGTCCAGCACCGTAGGTGTCCACCCAACGGAATGGACCACCAGTGAATGGTGGAAAACCTAAACCGAATACAGCGCCGATATCACCCTCTAATGGACTCGATAGAATCTTCTCTTCTAAACACAAAACAGCCTCGTTAACAAATCTCGACACCATACGTAACTGTTTATCTTCATCGCTATTAAATGAACCTTTCGGCTCTACCGAATATCTCTTAATTATATCCATAGTTTCCATATTGACGTCACGATTCTTTGAATTCTTCTCATAGATGAAGATGCCTTTACCCGATTTACGGCCCAAGAAACCGGCCTGGACAATATCCCGTAATATGTTCATATCGCCACCGCCGAAACGTTCACCAAATACCTAGAAATTATCAAAATCACTAAAAATTGTCTATTATCGTGAAATTTACTTTAAATAAATCTGGTCCGATGTGTGAGGCGACATCTAAGCCGACTTCGTCGGCTAAAGTAGCTGCACCGACAGGAAAACCGAAATTCGTTGTTAATTTGTCCATGGCTTTCGGTTCGACGCCTTCTTGTAGTAAACGAATACATTCAGCCATCATTGCTGATAAAATACGAGTTGTATAGAAACCCGGACCATCACCGACAATAATAACGACTTTATTCTGTTTTAAACCCAAATCAATCGCTGTTTTAATTGTCTCGTTACTAGTCTGATCCGTTTTGATAATTTCCAATAATTGCATCTTTTCCACCGGCGAGAAATAGTGCATTCCAATCATGTTCTCGGGACGTTTCGAAGCTTGCGCAATTTTTTTAATCGGTATTGCACTTGTATTTGTCGCAAATATGCATTTATCGCTGATTATTTGTTCCACATCCTTAATAACCTGATGTTTAATATTAATATCCTCGAAAACTGCCTCAATTATTACATCCAATTTTTCAAAATCTTTCTTATTGTATTCTAATGTTGGTACTAGATTCGATAAAAACCGATCCTTTTCAAGATTCGAAATACGTTTCCTTTTAACACCATTACTAAGATGTTGTTGTATTTGTCCTAAACCACGCGATAAACCATTCTGATTTGTATCTTTCAATACAACTTGATAGCCCTTATCTAAAGTTACATTAACGATACCGGAACCCATCAAACCGGCACCCAATACACCAACAGCTTTAATTTGCCGATCGGATTTACCGTAACGATTTTTCTTACATTCAGTTTGACCACGGAATAGACTGATTAGACCTTTAGATTGTGGTGTCATTGCTAATTCTCCAAAACTTTTCGCTTCCAGTTCATAACCAACTTCAGAACCTTTATCCAGACCTGTACGTAATACTTCTAAGATTTTTAACGGTGCCGGGTAGAGACCATTGGTTTGTTTCATTACTTGTTGTTTGGCTTTATTGAAAATTTGATCTTTTACCCAACTGTATTGTAGTGCAAAATTTAAAACTTTATCCATTAGACTCTTTTTGGAGCGATCAACTTTCAATTGGCCTGAAGCGATCTGTTTGGCAATATCGATAGCAGTCTTTTCTAAATATTGTCGAGTTACAGTTTCCGGTTCAGCTATACCCGGACCTAAGGGATCGACTAATAAATCAACAATGCCCAATTTCTTTGCTTTATCGGCTTTTAAACTTTTTCCAGTCAACATTAAATCTAGACAATTCGGTAATGATACCAATTTGGGTAGACGTTGTGTACCGCCAGCTCCTGGTAATAGACCCAACATAACTTCCGGCAATCCGAAAGCAGTTTTACGGTCTTTAACACCAAGGCGATAATGACAGGCTAAGGCAACTTCTAAACCACCACCCAAACATGAACCTTGTACGGCCGCAACGATGGGTTTTTTCGATTTTTCAATTTTCGCTAAGATCTCCTGACCTTCACGTGATATTTGTGTTGTTTCTTCTGACGATTTACATTTCTCCAACATTGTTATATCGGCACCGGCGATAAAACAGTTCGGTTTACCAGAAATTAAAACAGCCGCTTGGATTTGCGAATTGTTTTGTATTTCGTTTAGAATCGATGCGACTTCTCCCATTACCTCTTGATTTAGCGAATTCACCTGTGGAAAATCGTACAAACGATGGATTAAAGTTGGTACTACTGTACCGCAGCCTACTATGGGTCCCGGAATACTTACTTTAACCCCTGCAGAATCCAGGGTAACTACCGCTACATTATCGACAATTTTCAGCTTAGCATGTTTTCCTCCTTCGGTTGTTGTGGCCAACAGACGGCAATGAGCTGCATAGTGGAGAAAGTAAAATTAATTAAAATAAAAAATGATTGAATAACAAACGTACGGTTCAAAGTACAAGAATCGTTGAAAAATTATCTAAATTTACAAATTTTGTTCTACTTACCTAATTTGCTGGATAATTTGATGTTATTTTGAGAAATTCTGGATAAAGTACCGAACAGTCTTAAAGCCGAAGACATTTTTATTGGTCTGTTAATGCAACTTTTATCCACCAAAACAACCAATTGATTTCAATTCCGATTACAACCAGCCGCTTCTATAGGAGGAGTGTGCTTTTTATTATTAAAAATTGTGAACTTTGGCCGAATAGGCCACCACCGTGACGGATTTTTGAGGTTAACGCCTGACGTTTCAAACACTGCGTTCAGCAACATCTACGATAATCAATCGTTAAAATAAAATGAATTAAATTAATAAACAAATAAATATCGACAATAAATATCGTATTTGGGTATATTCTCCCGGATTTGTAAATAAAATTATTTTATTATGTATTTTACGATTAGTTAGAATAAAATACTAGATCTATTTACGAACGCAACTTTATTTCATGTCGCCAATAAAAAAAACGGCTAATTGTCGCCCTCATTCAAATATTAATTTACACTTTATAAAATTAAATTTATTGTTTATAATAATTAAAAAGAATCAATTTCTTATCCTAAATCCCACAATAAATCGATTTTTTTAATAGCTAAAGCCTTGGTCACCTTTCTTTCCGAGTACTACTGGAATATTGCAGAAATTTAAATTTGTTAATATAGAATTTATTTGACTAAATTTCTGTCATCGTTCTCTTCGCAATACTTCCTTTAAATCAAGGAAAACAATTACATATTGTACGGCGGCGGTTGGTGTTGATAATGGTTCGAATTCATCTGCCGTTGCAGATGTGCCACAAGCGCCGGTGACGGTTGCGGCCCACCCTGTGCCCCACCTTGCGGCCCTTGTTGCTGTTGTTGTTGTTGTTGCTGCTGCTGTTGTTGCTGTTGCTGTTGCATAGCCAACATCTGTTGTCGCATCCTCTGCTGTTGCTGTTGTTGTTGGAATTGATTTTGTTGTTGTTGCTGTTGTTGTAAATTCTGTGGTGGTTGTCGTGTATATGGTGGTGCTGGATTATTACCAGCTTGACCACCACCGATATTCATTGTAACATTTGGTGCTTGTTGTAAGTACTGTCCACGTGGATTTTGGGCCACTGCTGCTGCTGCCATCATTCCACGATAATCTGGTTGTGGGGGGCCTTGGGATGGTAATTGTGGACGTGGTGGAGGCGGTTGTGGTGGTGCTTGTCCGAAACCTTGTTGTTGACTTGCTCCAAACATATTACCTTGACCACCTTGTAATAATTGTTGATTGGCTAAATTCGGATTACCACCATAATTACCATATTGTTGATTCATAGTATTTTGTAAATTGTTGTACTGTTGTGGGAATAGATTCTAATAAAATTTAAACAAATAAGTAAATAAATTTAGAAAATATAGGGTGTACCACGATAATTTTACAGTTAGCCATGCTTTTAGTTAATGAACATTAACGCAATCAAAATTGTTGTTCCGAAAGCATGGCCAACTGGTACATCCCAATAACTGAAAATACTTGATTTTGTTGCATGGTCGGTCGTAGATTTTGTCTCGGGAATGGTCGCATCGGAGGCCCATAATTACCACCCGGAGGTCCTTGTGGCGGCGGTTGTTGTTGCCCAGCACCACCGCCAGGTCCCATGAATTGATTCAAAGGATGACGGGCGCGTAACATTTGCGATAATGCTTGTTTCGATGTGTGTTGTTGTTGTGGACGTTCAAATCGATTCACTACAATTTAAAAAAAAAAACATCATTATAATAATTTCAACTAATCAATTAATTATTACTATTAGCCATTTGTTGTGGATAATATCCTTGTTGCGGTTGTTGTTGCTGTTGTTGTTGTTGGTACCATTGTTGTCCAGCATTTCCATACTGTTGTTGTTGCTGTTGTGGCGGTTGTAAACCCATCGGTCCTTGTCCATAGTTGGGTAAATTATGTGCCATTTGTTGTGGATTTGGTCCAGTTTGTAATTGTAATTGTTGTTGATTAGCTAATTGTTGTTGATTCATTGGATTCATACCAGCTAATGGCCCGGCATTATTACCACCAGCACCAGCATTACCACCGGTTGCTACCTGTTTTTTCATTCTAGGTTTACGTTGTCCTTTACCACGACCTTTACCATTACCAGTTATCGGACTTTGATCAATTGATGATGGTGTATTAGCATTCGATTTAATATCAGATATTGGTTCGAAATCTTCCGGTGGTAATGGTGGCGGTTCTAGATAATATTCAATCGGTTTCTCTAAATTATGCGTATGATATTTTAATAAACGATGCGTATCCTCACATAATAACGGTTTACGTTCTAAACGTACAGCACCAAACCATGCCCATGAAATCGGTGCTGGATTCTTCATACCCTCCAAAATATCCCACGTGTTGATTTTCTGCTTATCGTTTGTAAATTGTAAACAATGCTTCTTATCCAAACTATCAAAACTGATCTTATTACCTTTACTATCAGTTAAACAACCAATCGGTTCACAGGTTATTATCTCAACTGATGTTCTTTGTAACGGTAATAATTGTTTTATATTTAATATTGATGGTGTTATACGTTCACCAATTTCTTTCTTCAATTTCTTCATCAAATTCTGATATAATTTCTTATTATCTTGATTACTACTATCCTGATGATTATCATTTATTGATAATAATAAATGTATTAAAGTTGTTAACATATCTATAATTATCGTAAATAATTCATTATTTATATTGATATCAATTAAATTGTTTGTTATTAATTGTACTAATAATAATGACCAATCGATTATTATCGATTGGTTGTATTGAAAGACATCGAATAGACCACCAATTAACGAAAAACGTAATTTTAAACCATCCAATATGCGTTCATTATTTAAGAAATCTTGTAAATTATTATTATCTCTAGACAATTGTATTAATTGTGTTAATTGTTGATGTAATGATGATAATAAATATTCACGTTGACCATCTTCTTGATTTTTTAAACACGTCAAAACTAATGTTAAAAATGGTTGATGATTCAATAAACTATTATTACTATTATTATTACAATTTAAATTATGTTGATATAATTGTTGTAACTGTAATTGTTGCTGTTGTTGTTGTTGTAATAATAGTTGTTGTTGTTGTTGCTGTTGTGATTGTTGTTGTAATTGTTGTTCGTTATTATTTAAACAATTATTATTTGTTGTATTACTATTACACCAACCACCATTCTCTAAGACTTGTCCAGCAATTTTTAATATACGACCTTGTATTGGACTTGGTAATTTTGATACTAATGGTGCTATCAACCATATGGAATTTTGTTGTTTTAATTTCAATTCTTGCATCTTTTTACTATCGTCATTTTTATTATATGGCGATGATGATGATGACGATATAGATGGAGATGATGAGGGATTGTTCAATTGGAATAAATCGATTGCTGCCTTTGCTACAATATCCAACCATTGTGATAATTCCGGTGAATTTGGTTGGAATTGTTTGTACATTAATTGTAAATCCAACCATGACATCCTCAAAGTCCACTGTTCTAAATTCTAACAATAAAATAATAAAATATAGCCCCTTTAGATTGATAATTGTATTACCTCTAAAATTCGTGTGATCATACTCTTCTGATCCAATTCATCGATACTATTACAACTATCCGGATAACAGATCATGTGTAATAAACGTTGTGCTTGTTGATGTGATAATAATGGATCTAATAAGGTGTCCATATCGCATAATTCTTCAGGATTCGATAAACAACGCTCTAATACCCATTGTTGTGAACAAATTTCCCGTAATACATGACTAGCAAATGCTGATAATGATGCTGTACTTTCTGCATTACCATTACTTGATTGTCTATAGAAAATAAATTAGATAAGATTTCAACAAAACAATAAATCCGCAAATAAAGCATACATTTATACGAAACACTACAAAAATAATAAAGGATTTAGCCTACTGTACAAGAATCAATCCAGTCATCGTGACGTATGTCTTAGCAATTATAGTAAAAATTGAATCTATTGAAAATCATGCTTGTGTACAGATTTAAGGGGGAAATAAACAAATCGTGTCAGCACATATGACAAATAAAGCAATTGATAATCGACTTTGAGTAGGTTAGAAGAAAATCAACAAACCTATGATTGGTTCTGGTACCACCACATATCTCCAAATCAACTCTGATATCGTTAAAAGTAACGAAAGAAACACCGAAAAATTAAAATAAAAATAATAAAAAATAATAATGTTTTAACGATTCTAATCGATAGATGGCATTATTAATATCACCACTATCGATTAATGCAGGTGAGCCAAGAATAGATCACCTTTTATATTAAAATAAAAACAATTACCCCAAATCTAGAGATGGTCCATCATTATTACTCATCAAATCACTAGTACCTAATATATGCGATATACTCAATTCATTATTATTACTACCATTACCACAATTGTCACTATTAACGGAAGCTGCAGCCGCCGCAGCCGCTGCTGCTGTTGTATCGCCAACAATCAATACAGCTTTCAATACAGCCAATATCGGAGCAACATGAATATTATGATGGGCAGCTGATAAGAGATGACGATCACAACTTAAACGTATACTCAATTGTATTGATTGTGGTGATGATGCTGATGATGATGATGTTGGTGTTGATGTTAATTGTGGCGAACCAATTGTATATAAATTCGGTTGTGGACCGTCACATGTACGAAATAATCTCAACAATAGATGGCATGTTAAACGGATACCGCCTTCCGCCATACCGTTACAACTATCCAGAGATTTCACCTATAAAAAATTGTAGTTCATTCGCTATCAATTCTATTAAAACTACTTACTTTTAATAGACTCGGTAAAGCAACACGTTCGGCGAAATCTTCTAAAGAGAAACAATGTCTAGCTATTAGAATACACGTAAATATCGCTAAAGAATTATGAATATTACAATCTTGAATGTCTAATTGTTGGAGAATATCGGTGTAATAACCCGGATGTAATATAGGACAACATAAAGTTAATAAAACACCCAACCATTCGGTTTGTAATAGATTACAATAGGCTGTTAATTCAGCACACATTATCGATAAATCATTTAAACGTTCATTATCCTTCTCATTACACACATTTATTACAGCATTACAAACAAACGAATACCGATTATTTATATTATCATTCAACTGTTTAATCAACTGTTGTTGTTCGATATTATTACGATTATTGTTGTTGTTATTAATACGAGCTTTCGGATTCTGGAAGATTTCCAACATATATTGCGAATTATAAATCAAATTACTATTCGGTATAATCGGTTGTATCGTTGTATATAATACTTGACGTATTTTCGGATATGCATTATTGAATAATTCGTATTGTTTCGTCTTTAATAGATTACAAGACGTATAAAGATCGTGTAAATAAGCCAAAATACACCGTTCAGATGAGCTACAATCGCTAGGATTCGTTACATGTTTAACGATTTTACATAAACCATCAAATACAGCACAGGTTTGTTCTGGTGATACTGCAATAAATCAACAATAGATGGCGCTATTACTATATCTAGGGACTTTAAACTGAACACTTACATAAAAGACAACAGTGATATCGGCGCAATACTCCAATAATATACAAACTTAACGACGTTGTATATGTGCGATACAAATTAGAATTCTTGTTCAATAATTGTTGTTCGATATCCGGTAATTCCTTCAATATCATTATACATAAATCCAATAATCCATAGATATTCAACGATAATTCCATTAAATCAAAGATATACGATATATGTTCTTGTATTGGCAAATAATTTGAATTACCTAAACTGAAGATATTCAACAATTCTATAATACTATTAACGCACTGATTTAATATCACATATTTATCGAAATAATTCAAATTGATGAATTTCTGTGTTATAACATCGTAATTATTTGTATCAATTATCCGTGTGTACTTCTTTATTTTATTGTTGATATTATTAATATTTGTACCATCATATAAGAGGACATCAATACAGAATTTCTTCGAGAATAACTTGTTGATATCTTTCGATAATTTTTTAGTTGTATGTCGTTGTTCATCGCGAACTTTACCAAAACCGTACAACAATATATGCCGTTGATTACAATCGTGTTGTGATATTTGATCATCTTGTACCGATAATGGGAAATGTGTTGTATACAATAAATGTCTACTCGGTTGTTTTATTCTATTATTAACCCCATTATTACCATTATTATCTTTATTACCGCCATGTTGTTGTTGTTGTTGGTGATGGTGGTGTTGTTGTTGATGACCATGATGATGATTGTGATGATAATGATCTAAATCACTATCAATATAAGCATGATGATCATTATCTTTGGGACTATCCGGAATATCCATCGAATTCTGTTGTTCATCTTTAATATTTTGTAAAATTTTATCTAAATCATGATCAATATTCGAATCATCATAATCCATTAGATGATCACTATATCTTTGGTGATGGTGTTGTTGGTGGTGGTGTTGTTGTTGTTGGTGATGATGTTGTTGATGATTGTGTTGTTGTGGATGATGTTGATGTTGTGGTTGGTGATGGTGTTGTTGTTGTTGCTGTTGTTGATTTTGTTGTTCAAAACTATCATCATTCGTATTTAATAAATCACCACGTGATATTAACGTACACATATAAGCATCATGCGAGAATACATCACGTCTTATTAATTCACTAAATAAATGGACTAAATTTGAGAATGCTTGTTTGCGTTTTGGACAATCATCAGATGGATTCAATACCGGTGCATCATTATCTAAGAATTTCATTAATAACGATTGAAATAATGGCGGCCCACTTGTTATAGAACAATTCGATTCTTTATCATCATTATTATCTTTATCTTGATCATTATTGTTATTATTACTCGTATTTACACTCGTATTGTTGTTATTATTCGAATTGTTTTGATGATTAATTTCAGATTGTCGACGATCTAATAGAGCTGCTACAGCTAATGCACGATATTCACCGGTACGTTCCGGTGATACCGCCCATTCGCACAACAATTTAATAATTGCAGTCTCCTCATTACTTATATTATTACCATTATTATCCTTATTATTATTGTTATTATTTGTATTATTACTATTACTATTAGTATTACCGAAGATTTTCGTATACAACGTATCTAACGAATTATTCGAATCGACTTTATCAAAACGATGGCGATCTAAGATATCCAACACTGATAATACACGATTTGTTACATTTCCTACAAGAATAATGTAAAAATCTAAAAATATAATAGTTTTAATTGATAATTACCAGCGGATGATTCTTGCCATTTTTCCGTACACCAACGGCCCTCTGATCTTTTACTACGCTCCCTTATACAATATTCAGCGTATTGTAATTGTTTTCGATATGTTATCATATTGTTGCGTTTCGGCATTGGTAGCATTGATGGTGGAATTGGTAATAAATCTAAAGGTGAACCGTACCATACACTACCAAGCCCGGTACTACACCAAACTAAAGCTGTAGGACACTCCAAAACAATCGTCTGTATTATTGTACTAGTTTGTAGGACTACAATAAATTATTATTATTATTAAACGACAATTTTTGATAACAATTACCGATATCTCGATGATGTGGACAATTTAGGTACTCCAATAAAGTACTCTGTATAGGATTCATGGGTAGTATATCTTTCTTATTATCATCTTTTTGATCGTTCTTATTATTACTATTATTGGTAATAGTGGACGTAGTTGTAGTGTCGCTTTGTGGTGTTGATGTTAAATTACTTTCCGCGATATTATTCAACATGTACCCCAATTTTTTACAACAAAAATGCGCTAAACGCCTTGATAATAATTCAGATTGTACAAATTCATCTAAATATTGTAAAGATAATGGTAAATATAATCGTAATATATTATCATCTGCATTTTGTTGTTGTTGTGATGACGACGATGATGATTGTTGTATCCGTAATTTTTCTAATAATTCCAAAATCCAATTCAATACCTCCCAACGATCCATTAAGCCTTCCTCGTACATATATTTCAATAATTGTGTACAATACTGCCAATGTTTCAACGATAATTTCTGTTCAGTTTCTGTACTTGTTGCCGTTAGCGGCGGTGGTGTAGTCTGACTTGTCGGTATCGCATTTTGCGTGTAATGTTCTTGTATTTTGGGTATTTGTTCTTTTAAAAACTTCAATAAAGTACCCGTCCATTCGGTGGTAGGATCGGGCATTTGTCGTTTCTTGATTTTCGCTTCGGATACAGCAACCGTATAGGCGGAACTCAATTTGATGAACCAAGCAGCTCGAATCATTGGTACTTGATATTCACACAACATCATAAAGATTTCTTCTTTCTTATTGAAATTCGGCGCTTTTTTCGATAATTGCATCAACGGTTTATTACCACTCAAATCTTTAAACCACTGTTCAATGGCATTCTTTGTTCGAATAGTTGCCGGCCAGAAATTATCTTTCGGGTTGATTTGTTGGCGTTTACGTCCACTATCCGGCAGCATGCTCATCTCTTCTTTGCGTTGAATAATTCCGTTGAAATATGCCCCAACCTGGAATTATAACAATAAATACTCGAATTATAATTGTTGTATGATCATTCACTTTACTAGCGGACACATTACAATTGCGAGCCGTGCCAAATTCATCACTCAAATGAGTCATTGTCGGAAATCCATGTTTAACATTGATGCTGGTCAATTCGTCTTCTTTCTGTTTGGGTTCTTGGGGGTAAACATCGGGCGGCCCGATTCGGGGCTTCTTCAACGGCCGTTTCTCGTACAATAAACTTGTCGTAAACATTGTGAACAATAACAGATTCACAAAAATACCAGATTAAATACGAGCAATACAGATATTCTTGGTTTTACAAACGCTCTAATTTACATTGAGAATCACTGTAATTTTCAAGAAAAATTAAAATAAATCTAACATAATTTTTGCATAACTCACCCGTAATTGGTTTGTTGATTAGTTTTATCAACATTTTATTAATTATTATTATTTAATTTGTTAGAAATAAACTAAAAAGTTTAGAAAAACAACTGGCCTTGACCTAAGAATAATCATCAATAATTCTGGGGAATTTTGTTTCTATTGTACTACCAATAGGGAATAAAACACCCTAGATCAGCGCTATCTATAGACTTGTCTATGATCTATAGCAAATAGATCTATGGGTAATCAAATACCAACATAACAATAATGATACTACTTACTAGATTTGAATTTATTTTGACTCAAATAAATTACAACTTTTATGCTTGAAAAATGCTTGAAACATGATCCGTTAATCCACAGCCAATTCGTAATTAATTTATATTTTATTTTTCTATTCAATTATTGTATTTGATGACCGATATTATCCTCTAATGGATTTTTATGATCAGACATATTCGGGCGTAATTCATAATTGCAAATCGTCACACCATGTCGATGGGCTTCAGTGTATTCACCTCTTAGACCGATATAGTAAATACGTGTGGTATCTGAGCCGAAATTCGATGGAAAATGCAATGTTAGATAATTTACGCTATTAAACGTGACAACCCTAGAAAAATACAATAATTACTTTTAAAGATTATTGAAAGATGGATAAAATATGAACTTTGTTGAGTATTCTATAGTACCAGCTGTATCGATATGTAGATCGAATTCTTGATCGGCAAGCACACCGACATCATCAAAAGTCATCGATGGTCGATTCTTGAAACTATAAAAATATGAATTTATATTAAAATACGAGAAATTATCGAAATTCTTACAGTCTAAGTTTTGATGGATGCGAATCTGTATCATCCCCAACCACAACAATACCCTTTAATTTAACATTGCCGGTAAACGGTATATTGAATATCAATTCTTCGTCTGCATCGGATTCAACGTACTGTAGAAAATTTAAAAAACTGTAAAAATTATAATTGAACCAAAAAAACAACATAACCTCTTACTTTGCTTAAGTCTAAACGTTCCTCCCATGGTTTGAATATTGTTTTCCCGGAACCTTCAGCAGTCTCATTCAAACATTCCAAATTCTCTTTATCGATTTTCGTGTATAAACTGTATTCAATACCCAAATCCGGATTATTTTGGATGTTATGATGATGATCTCCGCCACAACAACGACCATGCGGCGCCATTTTCTTGAACAAAACTGGAAATATTTGCGTTTGTTATGTTGGCGGTACTGTGCCACAAAGGCACCAAATTTAAATCTGATATTTGGTTAGCGAAAAATTCAGTTACCACAATTTTTTAAGCAATTTCAGCTACCCGTCTAGTTTAAATTTGATTATTATCACCAATATTGAATGATTATTGTTTTATTAATAGTTGAGTTTTTATTAATTTAAAAAATTGCAAATTTGCGTTTTGTTTTTACAAAATAAGCGCTAAATTCAAATTTAACAACTTGCAATTTTTATCAATATCAAATATTCTTATTCAAATATCAATCGTCATCGTTTTTAGTTATGTATATAAAGGACGTGTCATTATTATAATCGTATAATTGGGATATTATTAAAAGAGGTCATTGACCAGCTGGATTACATCTCGAAAACAACCCCCTTTTCAATACGGTTGTATATTAATAATCGACCCTTCTATTAAAATGATTTAGGGTGGAGGGTGTACGTATGTGTATAAAGTATAGTAATTCGCGCAGATATCAGATGGTTACGTCACATATCGACGCACCCCTCGAATTGAACGTCGCGACGACGACAACGGCGACGACTACTACATCGGGAACAATTTTAGCGCAGTAGTCAGTGTTTTTTCAACAAAAACGTTGAAACGATAATTAATAATTGTAATAAAATTTATTTGGGGTACAATTGTAAAGAAATGGCAAGTATAAGAGCATCAAAGAAAAATATAGAACGGCCCCAATTTCGTATTAGAAGGTAGGTGATCTATCTGGGAATTTTTGTTATCTTCTGTTATCTTATCAATAAGGGTGATAGTTTAGAAAATCGATATACTTGTAGGTGATAATTAAAAAAAAACAGCATTTAAGGGTAATTTTCCATTTTTAGTCAAGTGTGCATTATCGATCGTTTATGAGTCATAGTTGCTAGGGGTGAAAATTCTTTTAATTTACACATCGAATAGTTTTAAAATTCTCCAATTCTGATTTAGTTTCGTCAATCAAGTCTTATCGCCGCCTACCAGCGAAGACGAGGATGAGGAAGCGACAATATAGCTACCAAGGAGTTCCGTTCCTAAGATGGAAACGGAATCTTCATTACCATCAACATCAGCCCCAAGACCCCGACCGATAAGCCACCAACAAGACGACGAACAATTAGCCGAAGACGTCTTCCCATTGCGGCACGGTTGCGACGACTCATGGACCTGGAATCGGTACGAACGCAGTCCGGAGGTGCGTTTGTTTGGCAACAATGTTCGCATAGCGCATTTCCATCCGAATTGGAGCAGCGGTACGGCGGCAGTACGCGGTACTCGTATCCTGAACAATGGTCGTTATTTTTGGGAATTACAACTATCCCGGCGGATTTTCGGTACCAGTATGATGTTCGGTATTGGTACGAAACATGCACGTTTACATGCTGATTCTTTCATTAATTTGATTGGGGAGAATAATCAAAGTTGGGGCTTGTCGCATAAAGGTCTATTGTGGCATAATGGTAAATACACGTACTATACGAAACCATTCCGTGAGAATCTATCAACGAAAATCGGTATTCTATTCGATGGTATTGATGGTACTTTAACTTATTTTAAGGATAATAAAAATTTAGGGGTAGCCTTTAGGAATTTGAATAACATTAAAGAACCATTGTATCCGATGGTATGTTCAACAGCAGCCAAAACAGAAATGTTACTATTGGATACAATGAAACGGGATTTTGTTAATTTACAAGACCGTTGTCGGGCTGTTATTATTAAACATATTAAATATAAATGTGATTTAACGAAATTATTAATACCGACGAAAATTAGGAGTTATCTAGCCGATGGTTACGGCGATCGAGATTGGCTCGAACCGTTCAAACCAGTCAATCAAAATTGTATATAAATTCAAACCATAATATTCACTATATCACGACTATCTCCAAATCACATTTGAAGATGACGACGATATAGAGAATACCACAATTTTCATTTCCATTACAATTTCAATAAAGAAAACACATTCTAGTACCCACCGGGTCATCATTAACTGTAAATAGTTTTACAACCTTTCAATTATTCAATGTTAGGATGACCCGTTATCTCGTGAAAACCCGTGAATTGAAGGAAATTGTGCCATTTTCAATGTAAATAAACCAAATTTTAGCCACAGTAAAACCAACGGATGTGGTGAATGTTAACCAATGGATGTAAATATGATTTTTCTAAAAAATTAATTAACTAGAATGTGACTATTTGAACTTTTCACTCTCTACTATACTAATTATCGGTATTATTATAATGTAGTCGAATTTTTGTTTGTTCCTTTTGAATTAATATTCAATTTGATGGCCATTTAGTGCAATTTTTCGTTACTTATGTACATAATTTAATTAATTAATCGATGTATTTATTTATTTATTTATTGTATCTAGTGCAATTTTCCAACAATAAATACAAGTATTTTTTAATCAATAAGTGTAGTTTGATTCCTAAAAATTGTTGAATTTTCCAGAAATATCCTCAATAACAGCGGATTATCAGTATGACCTTCAAGATAAGAGTCAAAGTGACTTTTATAGTTTTCCAGGTGATACGAAAAATCCTGATCCAACGCACGTCTTTGCTTTACGCATAAAACCTACAAGATTATTAATTTGAAATGCTTATAAAACAAGAATAATTATCGAAAATTATTACTTTAATATATTTAAATTCGAGCTACGTTTAGATGATTATTTTAATGGAAAGCCACGACTTATAGTTAATTGTTTGATCACACATTATATGCATTTTTTGCAACTATTAGAAAGAGTTAGATATATATTCGTATGAATGACGAGAGAATGATTTTGTATTTATTAGAAATGAACAATTATTGATTACAAAAGCAAAAAAATTAACGTAATAATTATCGTATCGTATACTTTCATTTTGATAAAAACTAGCGGTTCAGCTACGTTATAAACCAGTCACCAGTTCAGATTAAATTGGGCAACAAGTGGTTATTGTACTGCAAAATCCAAAAACATGGCACAAAGGTATTTAACTTTTTATTTTCAAAATTTTATCATAATTACCGCCTTTTTCTAAAAATAACAAAAGAAAAACTACCATAACCTCACAATGATATTAATAAATGGAAAATTAGAATTCTGCTAAATCATCATCGATAGATATCGAATTTTTCTTGAAATGAATATGAATTTGGGTAATTTCGAAGGAAATTCGTTAAAATTATCGATATATTTCTAAATGGAGTAATTTAGAATCATATCGAAAGTAGGCCGTGTTAAATTTGACCTTCTTATGTCTTTCCAATTTTCGTCCATGACTAACTCTGATTATTTGCGAAAATTACAGCAAGGGCGATATCGGCCTGATCGGTTTGGCTGTAATGGGCCAAAATTTGATTTTGAATATGGCTGATCATGGATACACAGTGGTCGCCTACAATCGTTCCATAGAGAAAGTCCACCAGTTTGTAAAATCGAAAGAAGCGAAAGATAAGCCGATATTGGGCGCTGAATCCATCCAGGATTTGGTCCAGAAGTTGAAGAAGCCGCGTCGGGTTATGTTGTTGGTAAAAGCCGGCGAAGCTGTCGATAATTTCATCCAACAACTATTACCGCATTTAGAGAAAGACGACATAATTATCGATGGTGGTAATTCTGAGTATGTCGACACGCAACGGCGTTGTCGCGAATTGGGCCCTAAAGGCATCCGTTTTGTTGGCTGTGGGGTATCTGGCGGGGAAGACGGTGCCCGTTATGGGCCAAGTCTAATGCCCGGCGGCCACAGAGACGCCTGGCCGTTCCTGAAAGAAATCTTCCAGAGTATTGCAGCGAAAGTCAACGATGAGGCCTGTTGTCAATGGGTGGGCGATGATGGTGCCGGACATTTCGTTAAAATGGTCCACAATGGTATCGAATACGGCGATATGCAATTGATTTGCGAAATCTATCATATCATGCAAAGAATCGGTTTAGATCACGATCAAATGTCGAAAATATTCGAAGATTGGAATAAAACCGAACTGGATAGTTTCCTGATTGAAATCACCAAAGATATTTTGAAATATAAGGATGCGGATGGTAAACATTTGGTGACGAAAATTCGTGATGCTGCCGGACAGAAAGGTACCGGTAAATGGACCGCAATCGCCGGTCTCAATTACGGAATCCCGGTAACTCTAATCGGTGAAGCTGTCTACAGTCGGTGCCTATCTAGTTTGAAAGATGAACGAGTTGAAGCTAGTAAAATCCTACCAGGACCTGATAATAAAATAAAATTCACCGGCGATTTAAAAGCTTTCGTCAACGATTTAAAACAAGCTTTATACGCCAGCAAAATTGTATCGTACGCTCAAGGTTTCATGTTGTTACGAGAAGCCGCCAAGAAGTACAACTGGAAATTAGATTACGGTTCAATTGCGTTAATGTGGCGTGGTGGTTGTATTATCCGCTCAGTTTTCCTGGGCCAAATCAAGAAAGCCTTCAATGAAAACCCCGAATTAAAATCGCTACTATTAGCGCCGTTCTTTTTGAACGAATTGAAAAAAGCCCAAGACAGTTGGCGTAATGTTGTTACGCAAGCTGTAAAATTAGGCATACCGACACCTGCTTTAAGTACAGCTTTAGCTTTCTATGATGGTTATCGTTGTGATTATTTACCGGCGAATTTATTACAAGCACAACGTGATTATTTCGGTGCCCATACATACGAATTGTTGGGTAAGGAGGGTGTTTTCGTGCACACCAACTGGACAGGACATGGCGGTAATGTTTCAGCATCTACATATTCGGCTTGAATTTGAATAAATCCAGTATTTTCTTTAACCAAATAATGCAGTTATGTTTTTATTCAATCAACATTGAACCCTACACAAAACAATCGTATAAAATTATTGATAAAACAAAGATTTAAGGGTTTAACCCTTATATTGCTAGATATATAACCGTTATACCGTTTTTTAGCCAAGAATTTTACGTATCATATAATTCAAAATACCACCGTGTTTATAGAATAACAAGTCAACTTCTGTATCGAATCGTAAAATAGCATTAAACTCTTTACCGGTATTTGTCGTAATTTTGATTAACTGTCCGGGTTTTAGATCGTTGGTCAATTCAATATTAAAAACTTCTTTACCCGTTAAACCCAAACTTTCAGCACTTTGATCGGGTAAGAATTGTAACGGAATTATACCCATACCAACCAAATTTGAACGGTGTATACGCTCGAAAGATTCCGCCAAAACTGCTCTAATACCCTACAATAAAAAATGTATCAACCAATTTTAAATTAAAATTAAGAAAATTACTAAAAGGAATGGTCCTTTGGCGGCCCAATCACGACTAGATCCACTTCCATAATCTTTACCAGCAATCACAATTAACGGTGTATTTGAATTTTGATAACGTTCAGCACAATCGAAAATATCCATTTCTTCATTTGTCGGTAAATAGATAGTCCTCGGTCCGGCTTTATTTAAAAATTTATTAACTAAACGTATATTAGCAAATGTACCGCGCACCATTATTGCATCGTTACCACGTCGACTACCATACGAATTGAAATCTTTCGGCTGTAAACCTTTCTGTGATAAATAACGAGCAGCCGGACTATTACGTCCAATTGAACCAGCTGGACTTATATGATCTGTTGTTACACTATCACCCAAATATAATAAACAATAGGCGTTTTTAATTGTTTTAATTTCCGGCATTTCTTTAGACATTCCATTAAAGAATGGTGGTTTTTTAATGTAAGTTGATTCATCCGACCATGGATACAATTTAGTGATTGGTACATCCAATGATTGCCATGTTTGTGAACCTAATTGTATTTTCGAGTAGACTTGTTGGAACATGGCCGGTATCACGTATTCTTGTTCAACTTTCTGGATTTCTTTACGTGTCGGCCAAATATCACGCAAATAAACCGGTTTACCATCATCACTTTTACCTAACGGCTCCTTTTCAAAATCAATATCAACAGTACCAGCTAACGCATAGGCTATAACCAACAAGGGACTAGCTAGATAATTAGCTCGTGTATTTGGATGGATACGCCCCTCGAAATTACGATTACCGCTCAATACACCACAACAAATCAAATCATTCGTTTCGATTGCATTAATGATATTCTCATCTAAATTACCACTATTACCGATACATGTCATACAACCATAACCGACAATATCGAAACCTAATTGTTGTAGTGGATCTAATACTTTCGATTCGCGTAAATAATAGGTAACAACACCACTACCAGGTGATAGACTTGTTTTAATATATGGGGCAACTTTTAAGCCATATTTACAGGCATTCTTTGCTAATAAACCAGCACCCAACATTACACTCGGATTGCTCGTATTAGTACATGATGTTATTGCAGCTATTACCACACTACCATGACGGATTGTGTATTGTTCTCCATTAAATAGAAATTTACCTTCTGCACTCAATTTATCGTTGGTGAAACCGAATCCTTTGAAACCGATCTGTAATAAAAATCGATGCGTTTAATCAATATCAAGAAATTTTCAACAACTGGTTGTATTGGCCCCAAACCAACTACCTGCAGCCTTTCCTTTCGGTAGACAAGTCGGATTTGTAATCTTTTAATTTGCAAATTTGAACTATTACAGGTAAAGTTGGCCTTGTATACAACCAAAGTTGAAAACGTTAGCTATTAGAAAACTACATTTCTAACAACTATCGAAAAAATTCCTTGTTTACAATATAGAAACGTTATAAAAGGATTTAAAATTCCTGGAAATTTACGATCAGGTTCTCATTTTAAACGGTCGCTCAGGAACGTCAGGATTACAGAACAATGGACGAAATTTTCTGTTAGAAGACAGTTAGCAACAATCACCGGTTTTATGACTATGTTACTATGAGTCATACATGTAAAGATTGGAAAATTTTCAATTTTATCATCAACAGCAATAAATATGAAATATGAACTGAAATAGATTAGATTTTGATAAATACAGTCATCTCTTATTATATCCAAATGTAATATTAATTATATTAAAAAAATTGGGAACTCAAATCGGTATTTGTAAACCATTTGCAATTACCACAATTTAGGAACATTTACAATTTGAACAATTTAGATGGATGTACGATATAAAAATTAACATTCAGTGCAAATAAACAATGAATTGTAAATGGTGTAGCACGATAATTCTCCTCGTAATAAGCTTTGTGAACGTAAGTCTATTATTGTTTCAACTAAATCAAAGTTTCTTTCAAGATTTATTTAAAATGCTAGAAAGTTTTGATCACGATTCAATTGTTGAAGAAAAATTGACGATAAATGGTTGAAATAAGAAGTGGACCTATGTTCACAAGTTATTACGAGGAGAATTATCGTGGTACATCTAATATTTTGTACAATCAACCCTTGCATTCTTTCTCGTAAAATTCCAAAAATCTTAATTTTAGAAAGTTTCCTTTCTTATACAAAACTAATTGATTTTTAATAGCAAACTAAATATTTGAAAATTTACTATCAATTTGAGCAAACTGATAAACTACTATTGCTATCTTTATCCTTGTAGAATTTTACACTAAAATTATAAACAAATTAAAGAACAAAATATTTATCACTTGATTAAATAGTATTTTGTACTACAATTTTCAACGATAACGATCATAGTAGGGGGAATTACCGGAATATAAAGACAATTCTTTGAAACAAAAATCCAATAAATTCAATGAACTTGCTGTCATTATAATCATAAATGGGTTGATATTTTCTATATCGTAAATTAGTAAAATGTGCGTTTCGAAAATTGCAAATTTTAACGAACTTTCTACCTGACCATCCCCTTTTCAATCCACGTGACTAGTAATCGTGGTGTAGGGGGTGAGGCTATAAATTGAGAAATTTTTGGAAAATTCAACAAATCGTGCACCACCACTGCTGCAACAATAACCGGTAAAGTTTAATTTTTTTTAAACAAACAAAAATGAATTTGAACTATTTATTTAACGTACTCTGTTTAATAATTTTCCAATTCATAGTACGTTTAAATAAACAGCTTTGATTTATTTTTATAACAGCACAATACGGCAGTTTGAATTGAAACAAATCTTTAATGGGTGTAGTTTTGTTAAATATTGTGTCGATCTCTCTTAATTAATTAGCTTTTGTGGTTTTTTTAAATTGAGAAAAACCATAAAGCTGATGTATTAAGGCAGATTTGCATCAATCCAGTCACCGACAACTTATAAAATGTAACCATCTCCAATTTCTTCCGTACTCTTGTTAAATTAGTTGCATAGTACGTGAGAAAATGGGAATTGTTGCATTCTTAAAAATCAACGCCAGTGACCAACAAACGACTGTGTCATATTTGGTGATAACGGCCCAGTTTCGATGTTTAATATTGGAATAACATCACTGGGTGATTAGTCACTTGATATTACCAGTTCAAAAACATCATTAAAAATTAGAATGACTCCATTTGGTTACCGTATTAGTTTGAATTACAATCATACGGTACGGTAATTGTTGATTTAATTAAATACCTACTTTATTTGTTAAACAAGTGTTGAAATCATCCTTCATATCACTAACAGAGACACGATCATTGGGCCGTTTTGGACCGCTAACCGACGATACCACCGTATTTAAATCCAAACTAATAGTTTCACTGTAAATCGGTACGTTTGTTTCATCTGAATAATCGCGTAATTGTTCTGTTGCTCTCAAATATGCTTCAATTACTTTGATTTGAGCCTCTGGGCGATCTATAAAATGAATATTGTAATTTTTCAATTGTAATTTTCATCGCAATTGTTACTGGTTTGTCGTAAATAATTCAAAGATTGTTGATCGACTGAAAAGAAACCGACTGTAGCTCCGTATTCTGGACACATATTTGATATTGTGGCCCGATCGGCGATTGATAATTCTTCAACACCAGGACCGTAGAATTCAACGAATTTCCCAACACAACCCAATTGTCGTAGGTGTTTAGTTATTGTTAAAACTAAATCAGTTGATGTAACGTATTGTCCCAATTTACCATATAAACGGTAACCGATTACTTTCGGTAATAACATAATTATCGACTGGCCCAACATTACAGCTTCAGCTTCTATACCACCGACACCCCAACCAACAATACCCAAACCATTTATCATTGTTGTATGTGAATCGGTACCGACCTAAATTTTCAGGAATAAACAATTTTAATGATTGTCTGTGTAAATTGAGCTTTAAGATTAATTTGAATTCATAAAGCTCGATTAACATGACAATTATTGATTGTACATACTACAGTATCAGGATACAAGACTTGATCATGGCCGGTGAAAACAACGCGAGCTAAATATTCCAAATTAACTTGGTGTACAATTCCGCTACCAGGTGGTATGATTAACATGTTATTGAAAGCTTTAGAGCCCCATTTCAGGAATTCGAAACGTTCCCGATTGCGATGAAACTCCAATTCTTCGTTCTTGTGCAATGCCGATTCTCTACAATTTCGAAAATTCAATAATAATTCGAATGATTCAACAAAAATTACGATCTAGCGAAATCAACTTGTATCGAGTGATCGATGACTAAATCGGCCGGACACCGGGGATTGATGTTGTCTGGATTGCCGCCGAGGTCTTTAACAGCATCGCGCATCGCAGCAAAATCGACAACAGCTGGTACTCCGGTCAAATCTTGTAGAATAACGCGAGCTGGTTTGAATGGGATTTCAATATTTGCATCGTGCTGTTGGGTTTCGTTCCAATTCAAGACGTTTTCGACGTCCTTCTGCCTGATTTGGAAATTGTCGCAGTTTCTGATGGCCGATTCCAGTAGGACCCTAATCGAATAGGGTAGTTTTTCTGTAAATTAAAACGATCAAAGTTAGCTATGACGATTGTGTATTGTTTTTATAACTATTGTAATTTAATTGTAGTAAATATAAGTTATTGAGTAATTACTGTATTTTTCTCCACCATACGCTGCTAAATCATAATATTTATACTCCTTGCTGTCGACGATTACGGTTTTTAAGTAACTGTTGAATGGATTTGGACCTAAAATCATAATTATTAAGAAATTAGTTTTCAAATTAACAACATGATAAAGCAGATCAACAAAAACATACCAGCCATTCTTAATGAGTAGTCAGTCACGTAGCCACAATCCTATATATGTACGTTTTGTGGAAAAACTTTAAAACAACAATACTGATAAATCGAAAGGAGGTCGATTTGTGGTTAGATATACATTAATACACAAATTGATAAAATATTGTAGTTTAAGTCGAATTTTTCACCTTTGTCCTGCGTTTTTTCTGCTTCGTCGAACTTGTTTTCCGATTTGAATTGTAAATAATCAATTAATTAACTATGCAATTTGATAACGCATTCAGATCAAAATTCAAGGCCTCGAGGCTACAATTAGGCAAACTGACTGTCGCGATCCTTGCGGTGGAAACTGAAACTAACCAAAGTTGGCAATATTGCTATGATTTTCCACCAAAGAATTATAAGATCTATGGAAAATTAACCGTACTGATAGTCTTGTATATGGAAATAAATCAATAAAAAGCTTCCCAACAGTGTAATTTATTGAAATTTACAAAATACTTGTGAAAATTCAATTATTATTGACAGTAATTGTTGCCAACTGTAAACATTGAAAAGCACTAAAACATCAAAAATTGTATACGAATAATTGCAAAATTTCCATTATTTATTGATTATTCTGCCAATAAATTGATTAAAAACCAATAAAGTATTTCATTGTGACCTATTTTTGGGAGAATTTTATAATTTTTTCACTCAATAATTGAGGTTATGTTGCTCTATATTCAGATTAATAAACGATAAAAACTAACAAATACTTGATGGTATTATCATTTTCAATCAAAATAAGCTAAAATATTGAAAAGTTAAAGCTTATTTGCATTTATTTGATTGATATTGAAGTAAGGTTATGTTCCTAACTAGAAATGCAAGTATATCGTACATACTAGTTTTATTCAGTTGTCCGCACAATAATCCACCAACTAGAGTGGCAAAAATCACAAAAAAGTGATAAATAATAAATTAGATAAGTCGTTGAGATTGTTCACTTCGGTTCTTGATCGTCCTCGCGATTCTTATTGGGATCATCCGGTTTCATAGCTGGGAACAGCAACACTTCCTTGATATTGTTATTATCAGTTAAAAACATCGTTAATCGATCAATGCCCAATCCCCAACCGCCAGTCGGTGGCAAACCATATTCTAAAGCCGTACAAAAGCTCTCATCAATCAATTGTATCTCTTCATCTCCGGCCGCTTTATCTTTAGCTTGTTCTTCGAAACACTGCCGCTGTACAAATGGATCATTCAATTCCGTATAAGCATTGCAGACTTCTTTGCGCATTATAAACAATTCGAAACGTTCAGTCAAACCGGGTATTTTACGATGATATTTAGCCAACGGACTCATAATTTGTGGATATTCTGTAATGAACGTTGGATTAATGCAATCCTCTTCGATTAATTCACCGACGAGTTTATCGATAAGACGAGCGGTGGTTTGAGGTGGTGGACATTCGATTTTGTGCGCACTACACAAATCGATTAAGAATTTATTGGTTTTCTCCGATGAAAATTCGTGAGGTGGTGGAAATTTAATCTTCAATTTCTCCTCTAATGTTGGTATCATTGGAACACGTTTGAATGGTGGCGTAAAGTCGATTTCATACTCTTCATTGTCACCATCATTATCGATACCGTTGGGATGGTATTTGATTTTATAAGAACCGTAAATGTTGTAGACCATTTGTGATACTAAATTTTCAGTGATTAGGATTAAATCGTTGTAATCGGCGTACGCCATGTAGAATTCGCATGTTGTAAATTCCGGATTGTGGGTTAAATCGATGCCTTCGTTACGGAATTGTCGTCCAATCTCATAGACACGATCAATACCGCCAATCACCAACATTTTGTGATACAATTCCGGTGCGATACGCATATACAGATTCATATTTAATTCATTATGATGCGTAATAAACGGTTTCGCAGTTGCACCGCCTGCAATCATGTTCATCATCGGCGTTTCAACTTCCAAAAATCCCAATTCATCGAAATATCTGCGAATGTACGAAATCATCTTGGTGCGTGTTTCAAAGATTTTACGCACCCGACTATTTATAATCAAATCTAAATAACGTTGACGATATCTGGTTTCTTTATCCTTTAAACCGTAATGCAAGTGCGGCAATTGATGCAAACACGGCGATAATAACTGAATCTTCTTCGGTATTATCGATAATTCGCCCTTCTTCGTTTTCGTTGGTACACCGTCGATACCGACAATATCGCCACGTCGGACTTTTCCAGTGTCGTCCAAGAATTTCTCCAAATCACCGTTGTATTGTTGGGCAGTTGCCATGATTTGGATCTTTTTACCTTCGCCATGTAAATCGTAAAAGATCAATTTCGAACTGGATTCACGGACTGAAAACACCCGACCTGCTACACTCAACTGATCCGATTCAATCACTTCACCATTTTGTAAATGTTGGTATTTCTCAATGAATTCCCCTATAGACGTCGATACGTGGAATTTATGTGGATATGGATGTTGATCGCCGCCTAATTTCTTCAAATTTAAAACAGCCTGACTGCGTAATTTAAAATACTCATTCGGACTGATTTCCTCCTCATTTACAGCCTTCTTTGACGATTGTTGTGGTGGTTGTTGGGCCGCCTTCTCGGCTTTCTCTTTAGCTTTCTGTTCGGCTTTTAAACGACGCTTTAATTCACTGCAATTATTAAACACAAATCATTAATTCTTTTGTATTCCAAAATAATATCATACCTATTTTTGAATAATTGTATATATGTTGAAAATAAACGGGGTCTATTTAACGTTTTCAACATGTTTACTTACTTTTTTGATAATTTCTCACTTGTATCAGCCATAATTTTGTGAAAATATGGAAAAATAATCGAATCTGACAAGAGAACCGGGATAACCTACAAAAATAACACGTGTCAAAAAGTGACAGGTAGGGCAAGCAACCCCTGCGTAAAAATCACCAACTTATACCAATTTACATGTATTCTTATTTATAAATACGCCTAATAATCCAAATAGTCGACTTAAATTGATAAATTGTCATCAAATATCTTTCAAAAATAGAAATTATAGGCGATAAATATAAATATATTCGATTCTAGGGTCTTGTGAGATAGCAAGTTGTCGACACTGATTGTCACTTCTAACCTCAAATCTCAAAAAAAAAAATCATCAAATTTATTGAATATTATGGAATAACAACCAATTTACAATTGAAAATAGACGACAATATCCATTAAAGATGACTATCATGCATACATTTGGTCGATTTTTGATGCCTGCGAGTCTAACCTCAAATTGGTCTCTGGTTCGACATTATGCTTTTAAAAGCGACTTAAAAATCAAATGGGTACGTCCAGAGAAGATTCCCTGTTACAAACCGGAGAAAACCGGTGATCTACAATCGTACACCGGCGTTGATAAATCACAACCATGTTTACAATTTCGCGAATCAAAAGAATTACAAACGGCCGATGATTCGGTAAAGAAGCTGTTCTCGTTGGAATTTGCACCGCGTAAAGAACAAACAAAGGTGTATTTCAACGATATTGTTAAACGTGTCCAACGACACCCGTACGATTTCCATTCAGTTGAAGCGACAATAGCGAAATGGACTGGAGTGATACGAACATATCAAGAATTGATGGAGCGTTTTCCGCGCAACAAACGTTTGAAAGTTGTCTTGAAAGAGTTGATTGATCGCCGTAAGAAGCGTTTGAAATATCTGCGTCGGTGGGACTACAAGAAATTCGAATGGTTATTAGAGGCGTTGCAGATCGTCTATAAGCCGCCGCCAAACGAGTTCCGTTGGGTTGTACGGAAGGAATCGTTGGTTAAATTAACCGATAAATATTGTAACGAATTGAAAGACAAACGGTTGCAAGAATATAAACAGTTGTTACAACAACAACAACCGGAATTTCTACAGGAGAAGATCCGGGCGTTGGAATTCATTCGCGATGAAGAGAAGGAGTGCGGCGCTGAAGTTACAGTAGCACAGGAAGAGATCGATAATACGCGGAAACAATTGGAAGAATTGTTGAAAAAACAAGAGAGTCAATAAATATTTTACGACATTTATTAATTACAATACAACAATTAATTTCTAAAAAATATTGCCATGAATTCTACTATTATCCATTAATTATGCCGAATCGAAAGAGCAATTCGACCAACACTGATTCTATTACAATTGTTGTCGAGTATTGAGGAATTGATTTGAAAAAATCAGTCATTTATAACTATTTCTGTTTTTGTAAAGTTTAGGAACAAATTTCGAGTTTTCCGTCGTCTTTCCTCCCATTGATTTCCACCGAAAATTAAAAAGAAAAACTCCAATTCGTCAAAACAATCACCAATTTATGTCTTTTTGAAGAACGAACTAATACTTTTACTACCAGCCGCGGCCTTGGCTCTAGCTTTATCTTTAGTCGTTTGTGTTTTGTTCGCTTTCGGTTCCGGTTTACTTAAATCTAAAACGTTGTTTTTATCAGTCGGGCCGCTATTGTGCTCGTCATCATCGATTTTCAACCGTTTCGCCTCTAGTGTTGCACTATTCGAGCTAGATTTGCGTTTATTCTGCGTTAAACTCTCCTCGGGTAAATTGAGGAATTTCAACAATTTTTGGCACAGATCATCGGTTAAATATTCGGAAACTATACCGTGAGCGTAACGTAAATAATCGCTTTCAGTTGCGGTATTGCTTGTTTTGAAGGTTGCCGAAACTGCCCCACTGCCCACATGGATGTTTTTCTGTTTCAAAATCTCGGCGACACGTTCGGTTTTCTTTTTCAGCCAAATCAACGTTTTCTCCTCATTGTATTTGAAGGCGTTCAATTCCTCATCGCCTTTACGATCGGCTATAACGCTCAAATATTTAATCAAATCGGTCGTTTTCAATAAACGTTCGGTTTCTGGATATTCATCATCTTTCAACAATTGTTCGATTGGTATAGCCTGATTTATACAAGAATTCTTCAAATACGGTAAAATCAAAAATAACGGATCTACTGGCGTTGATAGCAACATTTTACCATCGCTCTTCACTTTATTATCGATAAACCACGAACGTTTCTTATCGTTATACGTTAATATCTCTTGTACGGAATTATTCATGGCTGAGAATAGAAAAATTGCTGAATCGTTGGTTTTTGGATGTCGCAAATTCACAATATCCGGTGTACCACTGCCTGTATATTGATCAGATAATTCGAAAGCTTCATCTAAAAAACGAGTTATTAAACCAAAAAAAAAGTCGATAATTCTCCAATTCACCTTTAATTATAAACACCCAAGAATTCGTCGATTGTTCAATATTCGACTTTATACATTTCTTAGGCGATGATTTTATTCGTGGCATTATTACTTTTAATTCAATAATTTTATATTTCTATACAATCAACAATAAAACATCATAGACGCACAAAACCAATTGTTTTTTTTTCTCGTATAGTTGGCTATTATATAAACTACACAAACAACCATATCAATATTGGATATTTTTTATATTACATCGAGATATTGAAGAATTATACGTTTGATTAGAATCTGGGTATTTTTATTCAATATTACCAACCGGTGGTAGTTTGACAGGATGTGGCGGCAAAAAGAGTAAGGTTATGTTTTTATTTGATTTTATTTAAAAATGATTTAAACAATACGTTGAAATAAAAATAAAACACTACAATAGACATCAATAATTACCAAATATAAAGCCTCTAAATTACAACATTTACTCTAAAAATTCCAACTATTAATTATCGTTTAAAATGCGATTCTATTATCATTATTAAACTACATAATTTACGATAATTCAGTCGTTTCCCTAAAATATATACATTGATAATATTGTACATGATCTAGACGCCTAACAGATATACCGGGGAAAAGGGGTGAATGTGATCAGGTTGAACTATGCACATCGATTGAGGGGTGTTTAATTTTTGTTATCATTCAATATTGTGGTAGCATTAGCATTAGCGAATAGATAATCAGTTAGTGTTTCATTACTTAATGTTAACTCATCTGGTAGTGTTTCACTATCAATATCTGTTGCAAATATTGTTGTATTTGTTGTATTCTTGTTGATTATGTTATCAGTTGGTAATATATCGTTGGTAACAAATAGGACTTTATCAATGTAAAACATTGTTCCCAGATTGTAAACAAATACTTCGCTTTCGACGATAGTGGCGTTATTAATCCAAATTTTATCTGAAATTGATATTTTAATTTGGTTTAATCGGGACAAATACACAATACAGACCTTTAGTGCGTTTCACCGTAATCGTCCTATTAGCTAATGTTGTTAATTCTACGCCATCTAATAGATCTTTATTATATAAACGTCCTTTAATGAAATGATTCAATAATAAATTAATTCCATTTGTATTTGTTAGATAATTATCGGGCATTTTATTCAAACCGATCTTATCAAACGCTTGATCAATTGGTACAAACAATGTATAATTTGTACCACTTATATATTTCGATAGATTCGATAAATTCAAAAATCTCGTTATATGTTGAAAACGATGATTATTATCGCGTTCCAATTTGAGAAAAGCGTGCGATAGGAATTGTGCACCGAACCATGGAAATGCCAATAACGGTGGCGTTTCTTTGTCGCGATTCTCCTGGTGCAGTTTCGTTACAATCGATTCACTAACAAACAAAACCTCATTGATGAAAATAATATTGCCGTTCTTCACCGGAATATCGCCTTTGACGATCATTGCGCCATTCACCAACAAATTCGCTAGAATTTCAACGATTTTACAATTATTATAAAACCCAAAAGACTCGACTTACGGTTCTTCTGGAAGCGAATCTCGCGTCCGCCCACCGTCTTAACAACTTGTCCATCTTTAATTTCGCCCTGTTTCAAATTACCTTCGACGAAATGATTGATAATTACGTTTTCGGTAAATTCCGGTACACTGAACGGATAGAAGCCCCAATCGATTGGATGCCAGCGTTGGAAGGCATAATCGATCGGTATAAAAACCGTGTACTCTTTATTGTTTTTCAATAATTTGGTGACATTTGATTTGGTTAAGAAGTGTTGAAAGACACGTACACCATTCTTCAAATATGACAAAACATCCATAACATTATCGATAAAATTGCTAGTTGTATTCTTATCACGATCGTTGAGGATCTCTTTCAAATCATCAACGAATAGATAATTATCGATTATAATTAAATTACCGTTCGGTACAGTTATTTTACGTTCGATTATATTAACACCATTAACATTCAATTCGTTAATGGTGATATTACGATGTCTTGACGTCTGTAAAGTTGTCGATTTTGTTGAATTCGTCAAATCTAAACGTTCACCCAATACGACATGGTCTAATAGAAGATTTTTTATCAATTCTGAATTCTTCCCGTCTTGTTGCTGTTGTTGTAATAATAAAGTTGTAGTTCTTGAATTCTGCGGTACAAATATCGTAAACGGTCCATCTACAAAATAGCGGAAATTATTAATTAAATTCAATTAATTCGATTAATCGACAATAATAACAGACCTGTTATTTTAACATTATTGGATTGTTGTTGATTGAAGATTTGCCATAATTGGAAGAATTGATCAATATTTAGATTTGTTATCAATTCTTCGTTAATACCAGATAGATTCGGTAATTCAACAAGTTGTCGATTATCTGTTGTATTATTATTGATAATATTATTATTATTATTACAAAAAATACCGCTGATAATAGCAGCGATTATCAATAGAATTGTTCGAAACATATCACTATTATTTTAATTTGATTTAAACAAAAAAAATTTTTAAATTAAAACTATTTAAATAGATTCACATAACTTCTATTGTAATAATCGATGCATTTATATTATTGTCTACTCTCTTTCTATAGGAGGAGAATATTAAAATCCGGTTTTAAGTGTGTTAAAAGAGAGAGAACCTGTTCTCAAGTATGGATAACTTTACTGTAGCATTAACACAGTAATAATAACAACATTGACGGCGGTAGCGGCGGCGGTGGCGGCTGTGACAACGACGACGTCGACGCTGGTGACGGCGACAACTCAAAACGCAACAACGCACAACAATCGATCCGACTGACTAATAATAAGAATTAATAATAATAATGATGATATAATAAAGAATATTGGTGACGTTAAAGAATTGTCAAGGGCATAAATTACAGTTCAAATATACAATTTAAATGGGACATACTGTATATTTTAATAACACCCGATTACTATTATTATTATTATTGGAAGAAGCAGACGTTTTGTAATTTCCTGTGAATTTCCTGCGAATCCTCGAGCGTATTAATTTATCTCGGCGACTGAACAGGAAAAAAACAACGTTGATAATAATGAAGGAAACGTCGCCGGGAAAGAAAATCGGATTATATTGGAAATTGTTCGTTTTCTTCCGATTTTTCTAATAATTCGAATTAGGTAATAATTTTCGAGAGAAAGTCTACAATACATTTCCTGATTATCGGGGGAAACTAACAGTCATTAACCCCTCATTTAACCATCGATTTTTCAACAGATTTCGCCCCGATACGCCACTAAAATATTCCAATATTAAACTAAATGGATTTTATAATTGAAAATTCTCGAAAATTAGTGACTACTCTTTTTAAATTTCCGCAAAATTATGTAAATCTCATTTCCGTCCAACAAAATTAAAATACCATAAACTCAGAAAAAAACCGAGGGAAATCCGTTGGTTTAACTTACCACTGTTATCTTTCTAGATTTGCTTTTGATTGGTTTACAAAGTACCTGTTTGTATTTAGTTTGATTTATTTATCACCCAAGCGAGATATCACATTATTGTTATAATTAGAATTTCGATAACAATCCATATTTAATTGTTTTAATAAATAACAGAATAGATGACTAATTGTTGAATAATTAGGCATGTGTTCCATGTACAGTCTTGAATTTCCGTTTTAATAAATGTCGATTACGTTGTGCTCTCTACAATGAAATAACATAAAAAAATATGAATTCGTTAAAATCGAATGCGGTCTTACTTCGAATTTGAGTGCTTGTTTTGATTCATAATTCCTTTTAGCTAATTGTACACGCACCCATTCCGGTTTATCAGATATAGCAATATGTAAAATATAACGTATTGATAATAATAAATGTTCTAATAATACAAATAATAATATCCAAGCGATTTCGTTGATGTAATTTTGTTGATAATTTTGGCGTAATTGCGGACATAAACATAACAAACCACAATTTGTTATAATCGAGATTGTATTTAAAATTTCAAACCATTTCTGCCATGCACCAATATCTTTACAACGTCTTTTTATTGGCCGTTGATAGATTTTACATAATTTAAATGCATCACAACGTATCTCTATTAAATTGTTAATAATCGCCCATATTGTCGAGATTGGATAAATCGATGAGAATAGAAATACGTAACCGAATTGTATAAATAATTCTAAATAATCATCATATGTACCCTCATAAATTATCATATCGTTTTGTTTATTTACATCTTTTAAACGAGTATCGTTTTTGGGTATTTTCGGTAATTTCCTATAAAATTTCGACAATATATCCGAATCATCATCACTATCCGTTGGTAGATGTTCATATTTTGATAATTTCTTTGTATTCTTCCACTGTTTCATTTTAATTTCGAAATAATTAATAACCAACGGTAATATAGTTTCTTGTAAATTGTTAACTGTTTGTTGAATAATTAACATCACTTTTAATTGACTCTTCAACATCTCCATGTCTTGGATTATAAAAGCTATGTAGAATAATGCCATAAAATTATTAACAAATTCGAATAATACTAATTTCGTGACGCGATGTCGATCGTACTGGGATTGAGTTCGATGATTTTCTAACAAAATCAATTAATTATTTATAAAAATAGAAAAACAATTAGACAAATTACCCCATTCGGTTAAATAAGTAGCCAATTGTCTATAATACAAATTAACAATACAAACAAGAATCGAATAGACAATACTCGGTATATTAATTAAAATTTCATCACCCGGATAGTTCAATTTAACATAATCTTCGGCCCAAAATGAGGCCAACATCATGATAAAAGCACCAACCATACATAATAAAACTATCGGCGTTGATACTAAATACATCTAAATTCTTATAATTATTAATCAGTCGATTAGAAATAATCGAATTACTTTTAATGTTGTCCGATAACGGGGACTTTGTGGTTGTAATTTGCCGGTAACAGCATCGTAACCCATTGGACCGTGGAAATTTGGACGAGGTTCATCTAGACTGGTCATGCCTATAGTGCCCCATTTGAACGCCAATTCGTTGCTTTTACGTTTCCACATCTATCGAATACAACGATAAGAATTGTTGTAAATTGTTTATTGAAAATACGGCTTACTTCCAGGAATAGAGTGACCCAGACTACGTTGAACAAACAGAAGAACGGTAAAGTTTCAATATTGCTAAATAGTAGTTGTAAAAGGCCCAAAATTACCGGTATTATCAGCGAACTGGTGTAATAATCGAGGAATACAAAATATAAGGCGATAGATTCGCCGAAATACGACCGTATTTCCTCTAGAATAAAATAAAAAATGACTCTTTTTAATCGTTTTGATAATTCGAAAACACCCTCATTCGTGGATTAATTTCTAAAAAAAAGCGATCTACATTCATTTTAATGATGCTCTTATTGTTAGAGGGTGTGTTCTTTTTTAATGATGATACAAGAGGGTTGTTATTAGTATTATAATAGACATCAAACAAACAAACAAAAAAAGAAAAATAATTACCAAATGGCTGTTGAATGAATAATGAACTATACCATTTTTTGCTTAATTTTTTTAAATATTCCTCATCGTGTAATGGGTAGATTTTTGTAATTAAATTCGCTTGTATACAGGCTTGTATAATTGATTGTCCCTCATATAATTTCTCTTGTATATAACCGGGTATATGTTTCTCTTCAGTTAATGCACGTATACTTTCTAATTCATGTAAAACAATACTTTGTTTCTCACCATCTGTTAAGAAATTATCAATATTTATTTGTTTATCAATATCATCACCATCACTATTATTATTAATATATAAAAAATCATCTAATTGACTAACTGTAAATTCACGCATTACACCAAATTTATCCTGTTTAATTATTTCCATTTCTTCGGCAATTTCTAAGAATTTAATTTTCGTCGCCGAAATATGCAAAATATAAGCCTTCAATTTAACAAATAATCAGAAAATTGATAATTCAATTAATTAGAAATCTACATACACCTTTGGGGTTGTTCGGTTGGCGCATTACTATCAATTCACCACCACCATTACAACGTTTCCCTGTTATCTTCTCAATCAACCAGTTCAACGTATTCTCTTTAATATTTGATACAATTTCGATAATTAAATAAGTCGGTGGTAAATTATTCAGATTCTCCTCCATACTATCACTCAATAAATCGTCGGAATTTAGGTCTACTGTGTTGATGTGATGGCGGCTCATCTTACCTTTTGAGAGTTGCACAAAAAAATGATAAGAAAATCGTTAGAACAAGCTATTAAGTGTTAGTTAATTAGTTTGATTAGTTTGATTAGCCCGATCTGAGTTCTAAATTAGTCAGCCTTGTATTTGATCCCAATTTGCACCTATTTTATAACAGTGTAAAGGTCATTTTATGTGCTGTAATTAAACAAACATCTGTCTTATCGGCTTTAAAAGATCACATCTGTGACATGATTTATTTCGGGCTTATGGTTAATCCAGCAGACTAAAAGGACCCATACTGTGTCTATAAAAGAGCCTCTTTCTTGTAGATAACCGTTGTTTTAGGTGCTTTCTCCACTAATGAGAAGGCGACCTACCGCGAAGCTGGGCGAGTTTCCGGTGTATCTCCCATAGATTACTAATATAAGGATCTTCTTCTTTATCGTTATCAGAATCATTATTTATCGATGTTAGATCGTTAGTACTGTCAGTATTTTTAGTAGGAGTATAGGTCATAGTTGTTGCTGGCAAAAAATAAAACAGGAAATCTAAAAATAGAACAATAGTTTCGTGTATAATAAATTTTTAAAAATAGCACAACATTTACATAAAAAAACGATTAGCAATTTATTATCTGTCAAGCGAAATTTTCACTTACCCTATTTTTGAAAATGATCCAAATAACAACCGAAACAAAAAAAATTAGGTTAGGTTACAACTACTACAACCAAAACTGATTATAAATTTCAAATTTAATAAATTTAGTGACGGCTATTCAGTAGGAATGGGTTTTAATTGAAATTTTCAAGCGTAAAATTGGAAAATTCGGAAAATTTCAAAAAAATTATAGCGCAAAATTTCAAATTTTTTCATAATAAACGCAAGATGCCGCCACCAGAGACATACTCTATTGTTGCCACATTTGTCAATTCTCAAATGAATTTCCGTGTATTCGGTACACATTCTAATAATGTAGAAAAATTTACTTTCAATACATATCAACTATAGATCAATAGTTTTTATTATTTTTGATTGTATGAACTTATATATGAAATTTATGTAAATTAAATCAATTAAAAATTCTTCAAATGTGGTGAATTGCCGCAAATCTGACAACATTGACGATTATTAAAGCGCCGTTCACACCATCTTTGTCAGCTGCAATTGTAGTTACAAATGTTGCTAGTAGATGTCGTTTCAACCATTTATGGGGAAATATATTAATTAATTAATTAATTAGAAACAATAATTGCAAATAATACAACTTCTCAATTTTTACAGCTCAAGATAAGTGAGTGATGTGTTTTATTGTTAGTTTTTTTTAAACTTTTATACTTAGTATTGTTAGTTGTTAAGAGATGGCGCAATTTCGCGAGCCATTTGAAGGTTATTTTATCATCTATGTTTACTGTCCGAATTTAATCGCTGTATTGTTCAACGAATACAGAAAAAACTCATAATAATAAAGAGAAATAAAATATTCCGGTTTAAAATAAAAATTCCAATAATAAATATAGCACCGTTTCAGTTGACAGAATTCTATTTTTAAAATGTGTCTTGTTTAAAGTTCTACCGTTCTACTATTATTGTTGCAAATTAGTGTTGGGTCAAACTTCAAGTCTTAAAATTATTTTTTGAAGAATTTTAACAATTAGACACGTCAATTTTTTATGTAAATATCGAATTCAAATTAGTGTCTTCAAGTTATGACCATTTTCTATAACACACCGAACGTTGAATCTAATCAAAACTTAATTAGTGTTTGATTAGTGTTTCTCGTATTTATTTATTGTATAGAAGTTTAAAATTTGATCAACAAATGGATCCAGGCAGTGACAGGTTTCTAAAAATTGCATTTTTATTCATTTACAATTATATTAAATGTTTTTTTGTTTAAATAATTGTAGAGAACAATCTTTGGATGTGGCTGTGATTAAAGAAGTCTACGATAATGAGTATTCACAACATTGTTTCTCAATGGAATTAGAAAAGGCATTAGCGAAACGTTGTCGTATTATTGTTCTACAACCGATACAATTAGGGGATGAAACAGCCACATGGATTCTTGTAGGCAATTATATTCACAAAGCAGCTATAGGTTTAGGTGTATGTTCCATAATTTCAGGTATTACCTCCGTTTAAACTGCGATTACAACGCTAATTTGCCTCGTAATTAAGAGTCGAAACTTGTTTCATACTCTTATCGTTAATATTTACCAAACGAATCAAGTTACAATCCCAATTACAGAGATTACTAATTGCGGTCGTAACTTGGTTCGTACTCTACTAAATTTAATATTTATCAATAGAAAACGAATCAAGCTACGACTTTAATTATAGAAGTTGCCAATTTCGGGGCGAAATAGCTTTATATTTGCGGTATATGTTAATTTGGGGTTGTATTTTAGGATATTTTTGGCCTGAACGATTTATTCCACTTCCATTAAGTATAGCATCAGCTTTATGTACAACTTTATACACAGTTTCATGGCAATTTGATCATTGCGTTAATTATCAAGTAACTAGCATAAATCGAAACCGTTTCGCTTTATACTTCTAGCGTCAATTTTACTAAACGATTGAATTACAATTCGTTACAGTCGATTACTGGCGAAATTGACGTTAAAAGTGGCGTAATTTTGAACGGTGTTTTAGTTTTGTTGAATTTTCCAGATAGAGAAAGATCCAAAGAAGATTGCACAATTACCAGTAGATGCTGTAATGGGTGTATCACCCGTTGTTCTCGTCCGTAAAGAATTAACATATCGTGTTTTCATACAATGGACGATATCGTTCACTGCTGCTGCTTTGTGTGTTTATCGATTGTACCGTAAATGAATTTAGATAGAAATTCAAATAGACAAGAATTGTTGAAATTTCGTAATTAGTATTTTAATTATTTCTTTTTTAAACAATATTTCATGTAGTTTTTATTTGAATAATTGCGGCTAATTTCAGGGATATTTCAGATTTTACGAATCGTGCATCGCCTTTCAAGCAATTGTTGTTTGTAAATAAATCAAATTGAAATTAGAATTATAGATTAGAATATGAAATTATTTATTCAATTGAATTTGATTTTTTTTCGCCCGTTTTACCATAACATAAAAATATAAAGTTGGTAGAAATTTCCGTAAAATTATCGCACATCTTGGTAGCATTGTTGCAATAATTAATTCCTTCTTTTTCTGGACGATAGCTTTACAGATTTCACTAGCAACAAATTCTGCACTATATCCGGTTTCGGTATTCTTATCCATTTCACCGTATTGGTCACCAGTACCGGTTAATGCGTTTATCGATAATTGTGTTTTAACGTAACCCGGACTGATTGTTGATACGTGAATATTGTACGAAGCAATTTCGGCTCGTAGACTATCACTGAAAGCTTGCAGGGCGTGTTTCGATGCTGAATAAGCCGAGCGTTCCGGCAATGCAATCAAACCTTGTACTGAGCTAACGAAAACAATATGGCCGGATTTATTCTTCATCATACTCGGTAGAACAGCTAAAATTATAAATTTATCCTCTTTTTTCCACTATAAAACAAACCAAAATACCTTTAGTTAAAGCAACAGTGCCGAAGTAATTAACGGTCATGATTTTAATATCGACTTCAGGTTTGGTTGTAGCAGCATTACCACGATAAGCAATTCCACCGTTATTGATCAAAATATCAATTCTTCCGGTAATACTCAAGATTTTATTAACATGATTCGGTAATGTTTCAATTTCATTCAAATCTAACGGACAAATAACCGGCGGTATTGTCGGTACAGTTGACGAAATTTGGAGCAAATCATTCCGGACACGATCCAATTCTTGTCGACGTCTGGCACACAATACAACCTGACAGCCTTGTTTGTAAAATTCATGGGCGAGAGCCTCACCTAGACCGGAACTGGCTCCAGTTATTACCACAACCTAAATTGGTTATTTATTGATGGAAATTTAAAAAATGTAGCTTTACCTTTCCGATAAGATCATTGTAGCCGCGTTTTAAACAAACAGCTCGAAATACTTTGAAAATAATCCATGGAATTGTGAACGCTAAACTAACAGAACCGATTAGATTTAAATATTGGTACATTTTCCTTGCATCGAACATTTATTTTTACTGGTTTTGAAGTGATTGACGCCCAATCAAAGTACAAATTAATTATTATGCGTTGTAATTATCGATTTGTTTATTTTCGACAACATAACCCAACTTTTATTTGTCAAAATTTAGTTGTAAAAATGTCAAATTCAAATTTCCCTAAATTTTGTCTATTTTGGACAGTGGCGTAACAAACGGCAAGATTTTTTAAACGTTTTATTTATACGAATTTGCTTTATGTTTCGGTAAAAACTGGAAATTCTCGGGTACCGGCCCTAACAACATTTCGGTAATTTTTATCCAATCAGAGGCCGAACCTGACGCCATCAGAGTTTCCAAATCGTCTCTCCCTTTATAAAATGGTGGCCGTTCGTTGATTTTCTGCGGTGGATTTTCTAATAATCCCACCGGTACATATCGATACAGAAACGATAACCATTCCAATAGGAATCTTCGCGTATTCTCCACACCTTTATTATCAGAACCCCAATGTTCTAAGCCATAATTCACGTACTTTTTCAACAAATCAAAACGTTCTCCACTACTAATATCCCATAGTTTTTGTTCTTTAATTTCGGTGAATATCCACGGTTTAATTAAAGCGCCACGTCCGATCATACAGCCCACTAATTCCGGACAAGTTTCGCGAGCTTTTTGATAATCGTCATAACTTAAAATATCGCCGTTGCCTAGAACTGGTAATGGGGCAGCCGCTTGGGCTACTTGCCGAATATAATTCCAATCCGCTGATTTCGTATATCGTTGTTCGCGCGATCGTCCATGGATTGTTAACAAACTAGCACCCCAATCGCGGAATTTCGGTGCTAAATTATGCGCAATCGGTTGGTCATTATAGATACCAGTGCGTGTCTTTACAGTCAATGGAATCGTTAAAATTTGACTTAAATTCTTGATACAACTCTCCAAGACACGTTGTCGGCGTAATAAACCACAACCACCGCCTTGTTTATAGACTAACTCGATCGGACAGCCGAGATTTAAATCGATGAAATCAATTTCGGCTTCTTGTTCCAATAATTGCCCACATCTTGTTAATAAATGTGGATTATTGGCACATAATTGCACACCGAATATATCCTCAGTGTGGTGACGTTTAACAAGGGCCCATTCTTGGGGTTGGCCCTGCAGAATCGACGAACACATGGCCATTTCGCCGCACGTTATATCAGCACCGAATTCTTTACAAATGCGGCGAAACGGTAAATTTCCGACTGTTGTCAATGGACTTAAAACTAATTTATCGCTCCAGTTGATCGTTTTCTTTTCTCGTTGTAATAATTTGATTAAATCTTCATCTGTAACAGTACCGCTAGTTTGGATTTGGTTTTTAGTTGCATCGTTGTGTTTAATTAAACTTTCGGATAAATCGAAATTAAATGTCCGTTTACGTAACGAGACTTGCACATCGTATTTCAACTGGTTTCTCGTCCGTAAATTCTCATCTAGATTACTTTCAATTTTAGTTGAATCGATACGATTTCGCCCCTCTGGTGTTATGTGCGTTTTACCGAATCTACAAGCCAGACCCCGACTGCATTTACCGAATGTTTCAAAATTATAACAAACATCCCCTATAACGACAAATTTTAGAAAATCTAGCTGAATTATTGTACAAAAATCTACCGATATCTTTGGGCTTTATCTTCAAATACTCCTGGATATCGTGCAAGAATTGGCAATTTTTCCGTCCACATTTCCCCACATCATCACCAATATTCAAATTGATCAAACTATTGCACAATTCAATTTCGGTATTGCGTCGAAACGTCGGTCCTCTAGATTTATTCTGACCGCGTAACTTTCTCTTCTCTTTTCTCGATAATTTCGGTTTCTTCTCGTCTGGCTGTTGGGCGGCCTCATCAACGGATAATTTTCGTTTATCCCGATCGGAGACACATTCCAGAACGATTTCACGTTGTTGTTCGGGCAGGATAAATCTACAAATTTTGAAAAATTTTAGGTTATGTCACATGTTTTATTTGTTAAGGAGAAACAGAACTTACTCTGGTTTAATTCGACAAATACCCGATTCAGACATTGTTAAACTAGCGATATTTAATTAAAATTGTTATTTTTTAATCTAAAAAGTATTTTGTAAGAAAATATAAACATAACCTCGCTTTTTCTAAAGATCAAGTCCTGTAGGTAGATAATCAAGCTTGGTAAAGGCTTGTTCACACTTGTTTCTAGCAATAAGGCCACCGAACACAAACTTTATTTGAAATTTAAAGCTTTCCAATTAATTATACAATAATTAAAGGCTACAATATCAAGAAATTGTTGTTTTAATTGTTATTTTTAAAGTTGCCCGTTAAATTGAAGAATAACAATTATGTAAGTGGATGCAACACTCAAGACACTCAAAAATGTGGACCGATTAATGCAAAAATAACCACCAGCCGTGAATTTCGGTTGTTTCAATTCAACCACTCTGATAAAATTCAACAATTCCAACCGTTCAGTGGAGAAATGCCGGAAGTTTTGTTGTAATTTCAAACAAGAATCGATTATTATCTCCGATTCGGACGCAACAGAATCGCAATGAATCGTCAAAAGCGCTAAAGAACACTACAATAAAACATTAGTTCAAATAATTACAATTAATTTAATTCAATTACCAAAACTAGAAGCGTTAAACAGGCGTGAAAGATGACGAAGACGATCGGTTCTTCGTCGTTAGTTGAATATTTCAAGTTCAAACAGAAATTTGAAGCATGCAAAACTCGAACTAGAGAATCTGCTATTAGAAATAATAAAACTAAACCGAAGAGTTGGTTGAATAAATCGACGGCACTGCTAAGAGTACGGTAGATATCCTCAATTTTGTCCAATTTCTGTATAAAATTCGCATCAATCTTCAAATGAACCAACTGTTTATTTAAAACTCTATAATAATATCTCAATATCAACAAGAAACCGTGCATTAGAATCGATGAATAATAAATAAAATAGAAACTGCATAAATAATAAATGTGTCCGATTATCATAGTTTCATTGTGAATGAAAAATACGTAAAGTGTAATTCTTGATAGTATGCAAATGAAGAAAAATATGTGCCTTACAATAATTTGTAGTTTAATTAAATTATAATTGTGTTGTAATAATTCTTTGTCGTAAAGTATTCCATCTAAATCAAGTAAAACTCTGATGAATTGTTTCCAGTTTGTTAAATTCCAAAAATAACCACCGGTCGTTAATAAAATGTAGATAATTAATACAATTAATTGACCCAAACAATTCAAAAATCGCTCGGTTTGAACTTGCAAGTAACTATCATAGAGGTGAAATTTTATCGTACAACCGGTGCCAATTAACGAAATTGTCGTTATAAATAACGTGAAATATCTGAAGAATATTGGTCGAATTAATTGTTCTGTCTTGAAATTATAGAACGGTACTATCAATAATAACGAAGCAAAGAAATAGAGCTTTTTTAATGCTCTCATCTTGGTTTACCTCTCTATTTCGACCGCACATCAACGAATAATTCTTAAATTGTTGAATTAACGTTATCGATTCAATATTTTCGTTAATATTGTAAATTGATCGTGCATTATTTATACCGGATCAACAATTTCCCTAATTAATCGAACTGAGTTTAATTTTATTGTATTTTTCTAGAATGCATGAACAATCGATAAATAATTAATACCTACAATGTTGAATGACAAGTAAATAGTATTTCGATCGAGATAAGACAAACAAGAAGACACGAATTATATTTGTCAATGTAGTTTTCCATTTAATTATCATCGAGATATTTCAATTGATAATTTGAAATAACTAACGTTAATTACACATGTATGTATTGTTGAAATACAGGGTGTCCAACGATATTTCTTTTCAAAGTTGGCTCTATTTTGGTCTCATAGGGTCGTAACTTAGTTCACACCGTGTTTATTAATCTAGTCGTTACGTAATGATAACTGTGTAGTGAAAAACAATGGGCCCCTGTACCAGAAAAATATGCCAAATAAAGCCTGAAATTATTCAATTATTGCAGATTCTCGTGAATTATTATTAATTTGATATTTATTGCTGTTAATGTTTATTTATAGTCCTTAAAATTATAAGACTGTTTTTACATCGTAGTTGGCATTCCAATTGTCTAAAATATGTCACAATGTGAATGCGCCTTTAGTTAGTATTGTTTAATTATAGTACACAATCGTATACTCGAATATTAAAAAAAAAATTATATTTCAGTACTGAAAAATCGAGCAAAACTGTAAAAATAATCCAAATTCACCTTAAATAAATGTAAATTCGTAAACATTGATCGTCTAAGATCACGTACTGTAATTAACCAAGTGGCGCAAATTTACAAATTTGAATAATCCGAATCAAGTAGTCGTAATACTGTCAAAAAAGCAACAATTGCGTAAATTTCCACCTGTAATTTTTTAATAATCGATAATTAATTTGATTTTAAAATTAAAATAATTAAGATGGAATCTTTGGATTGTACATCATCGACTCCGTTGGAAATCTCATCAAAGAGTCTCCAACAGATTGTTGAGAATTTCGATAAATTATCGGAATTGTTTCAAGATCAGGAACGTATTAAAATATTTCTGAGGCGATTTCCGTTTGAACAATTATTAAAATTCAATATCACCGATTTGGTTGCATTAAAGTAGTTGTAATTATTGAAATAAATCAAATCTAATCATTTTTTCTTCTAGATACTGTATCGGTTTCATTCAATTTATTAGTAAATATGAAGAATTTTATTTTAATGAAAACTGCATCTATCATTGTATCGATTTCATGTTAATTACACTATCGTCGTTACAACAGAATAATAAAGAACTCATAGAAATTCTCGATTTGTTGATTGCAATAATTATAAAGTCAGTAATTAAACAGTGATTGCGAAAAATTAAATGTAAATGTAAAATTTGTTGTAGATTGGCTGATTACAAGTTGTTCGTTGATAGTAATCGTTTAGTAGAGATTCTATTCCAATTAACAACAATCGATTCATTTGATTTGCTGATGGCTGAACGTTGCTGCAATTTATTCAGTTATATTATTGTCATATCTGATTTAATTCCAGAGAGGATTAACGAATTAATTCCACAAGTATTTGGGAAATTCAAAGAGATCGATGCTGTTGGACAGATTTGTTTAGTCTGTAAACATTTATTGCAGCAGTGAGTTGAAAATTCAGTTCGAACAAATAACACCAAAGGGCCAAAATACCCCCATAAACGCTTACTTTGAGAAACCACCCCAACAAAAATTTCACAAATTTCTTGGCCACATAGTGTCGTAGATTTTTCATTTAACAATTGTCGATGCATTTTTCAAACGATACCTAAATAAAGTAAATTACCATCATTCCTCCAAATTGAATTTCAAGAGTTATTTTTGGCCCTCTGTTGTTATCAATGTTGTATCACAATTTAATTTCTGTGCATTCTTAGCAAAGAGTTTCCCATTTTGAACTTTGAGCCAATCTTGAGATGGTTAACTGAAGATTCTCTGAAAATTCTTCGTGAAAATGTAAGTTTACATTATTTTATCCTAAAATACAGTAAAATATCAAAATTTTAGACACACGATCAACTCACAAATATTCAAATAATTGAATGTTTGGCAATATTCGAAAGAGAGAACGAATTGGTTCATTTAATCGAAAATAACGATGAACAATTGGAGAGATTCGAACAAATCAATTTCTTACCGAATTTAATCAAAATTTCGAGTAATTTATGTGTACTATCAACCGAACTAAAAGTACGTTATTATTGTTGTAAATTATTGGAGTTAATTTTGAAATATTTCTTCAAACAACAAAATCTACCAATCAATAACATCGAAATATTCGATAAATTGAACGAACTGCCTTACAATATAAACGAGTGGCCGAAATACGATAATTTATGTTTTTTACCAATGTGCCATGCAATCAAATTACATAGCCGGTAATTATTTAGATAATTGAGCAAAATTGATTTTTATATCGCTAAATTTTAGTTTTCTATGGAAAAATATCGACGTTATCAATGCAATTTCGCGCTGTTTTTACGAAAAACGCAATCTATTGAGTATACACGTGTTGAAAGCGATGTATTTCTTATATCCGGTGTTAAATCAGGAATTAAACGATACAGACACAATGATACTTGGTCTAGATCTATTACAATATTTGGAAAATTATTCGGAAATATCACAAATCTATTCATATAATCGAGAACAATTAGAATGGTTCTTATTGAGAGGTACAAAACTGTTAAAATTGTCGATTTTACGTCAATGGTTAACATCAAATTTCGACCAACATCTATTGATTCGAACAATTCGCAAATGCCGGGCTCAAGATATTTTATTGCAAGTACTTTATAATAATTTCGAAGAACCACCAGGAATCGCGTAATTTCACTATACAACTAATAAAACTTAAAATAATTGTTTTTTCGTACAAATAGGGCAGCGAATCTGGTGGCAAAAATGAAAGATTCGCGACTATCGAATCGGATAACTTTAACACTACCGTTAACGATAAACAAACCGAAAATTATGAACGTTTTACTGCTATCAGGACCGGGAATTTCGCTCGATTCTAAATATCTATTGATGATCTGTACACTAATGGGTGTTGTTATTGTAAGTTTAGACGATCAACAAGTATTAAAGGGTGCTTGTTTGTTTACTGTGAAATTATTGCTGCAATTACGCCACCAACCGGAATCGGTGAAGGAATTCTGCAGAAATTCAACAAACATTCAATACTTGTTTGGATTGTGCAGTAAAGTTGACGATGATGTTGCTGTAGAAATAATCAAATTGATACAAACTGTAATAGCGATACAGGTAAATTTGTTATTATCGTTGATTGAAGTTGTTAAATTTGTTAAATTTCAGAAACAAAACGAATTAGAATTCCAGGAATGTTTGTTTGAAGATTTCGAGCGATTATTCGATAAATCTCCATCAATTTTCAAGACGATTCGTGTCATTAAATTCATCTATTCCACAATAATTTATAAGCATTCGTTAATACGAATGAAAGAATCGTGCATATTTCCGGTTTATCAACGACTATTGGATTTAACATTCAATGCGAAATTGACGAAAATCTGCTATAATTGTCTATCGTTGTTTCTACAAAGAGAACATTGGTTAGCTTTATCGCTCTATACAAATCTACATATCGACAATCGTTGTATGGGACAAGCAAATTTCGAGAATGTCGAATATTTCGTCCAATTATTATATTGGTGGTTATTAATTTTACAAAAAGAATCACTTCATAATTATCTACAAATATCAATACAAACTATACGTAGTTTTGTTTCAAGAACGCCACAATCGTCAATTTTCAAGGTAATTTTCTGTTCACAATTAAACCTTATAATCATCAATTTTTTCCAGGCGAAAAACATCTATTTGTTATTGAGTTTAATCGCCGAAAAACGTTCAAGTCTTGTGTAGTTTCATATGGTTTTTTAAATGATGACTACGTTTAAAACTCTTACCGCATATAATACATAAAAACGAACGTATATCCGTGTGTATTAAATTGTGTAATTTTAAACTTTTCGGATCAGAGAAACTTTTATGGCAAATTTGGCATTCGTGCGGTTTCTCGCCAGTATGTAAACGTTTATGTATTTTTAACCAATAATAAGTTGTAAAACTCTTCGCACATAAATCACAACTATACGGTTTAACACCACTGTGTGATTTCATATGTCTGGAAATTACCGACGAATGGGCGAAATTTTTACCGCATATATTACAGGTGAATGGTCGTTCGCCAGTATGGACTCTCATATGGGTAGTTAAACGACTTCGTAATACAAAACTATAACAAAAATTTTGTAAATAATCGAGAATTTCTTAGAATTAAACCAAAATTTACCCAATTTTACAAATGTGACACACGTATGGTTTCTCGCCGATATGTCGCCGAATATGGACTGTTAAACTAGATGAATCTTTAAACGATTTACCACAAATCGAACACAGATGTATTTTCTCATGTTCGCCAGTTTTCTCTTTTTGATAATTTAAATTGTGCAATCGACGCAGATGTTGAACTAAACTGCCCGATTGATTGAAGTCTTTCTTGCACAAGAAACAATTGTACGGTTTTTCACCAGTATGGACGTGTAAATGGCGTTTAACATCGAATTTCCTTGAAAATTTCTTTCCACACACGTGACACTCCAATTCGGTTCCATTCAAATGGTTTTTATGGTGACGATTCATTGAATATTTATTCAAGAATTCTTTGCCACAAATTGGACATTTAATTGTCGGTTTTTTAACAGAATCATCAATAATTTCATCATCATCATCATCATTATTATCAGTTCCATTATCTTCAACGGGGATTTGTCTTTCGTTATCATAGATTTGTGCGAATTTCTCTTGATTTTTATGGCATAATTGACGAAATATATAAATGTCTTTTAATTTATCTAAACAAGAATTGCATATATTTTTTGAATATTCATCATTTTCATCCACCTAAAACAATTAATTATAATGACGTTAGTTTTAAATTTTATTAATTACATGAATCGCAACACATTCGGAGAGAATTGACGATATTTTTAGAGTTTCTGTGCAAATTTCAACGATACTAAATAACGATATTAGCTCTTCTGTTGTATTCAAACAAGTTCTACACAATTTCTCGATATTTGTCATAATTATTTCGAATTAATTAATAATTAAAAAAGTATAAACAATTTTAAATTACAGCATCAATGAGCTACCTAGAGTGCTTATCCCCTATACTTGTATAAGACCAATTTGGTCATCATATGGGGAAATTTTGACAGTTATTCCTCACTCTTTCTAACTTATGAGTGTGTCGTTCAATAGGGACCTCCTTTTCTCAATCTTTGGTCGACCAAAGCTTGAGAAAAGGAAGGCGATATGTAAGGTCGTTCCAGTTGAAACGAGACCAACATATCGACATATCCAAGATGTCTGCCACAATACGTGGACACGTTTTTTGACCTGATGCACACTCTAGATACCTCATTGAACAGCATAGGAACATAACCTAGAAATTTGGCGGCACTGCCTTGACAGGTGTCAGTTTAGAACAGCTGTTTGTAGACTAATTGTAGCTAACACAATAATTTGAAATTATTCTACCACAGAAAATAACGCAATAATTGAAATATTTGTAATTTTCTCTAATTATATTCTAATGATTTTAAAATTGTTGTATAATAAAATTATATAAAACGGTATTGATTGAATGTTTCTACAGTGGGCTGCAATTAGCTGGATTACCGCCTGACATAACCGTTCAATTGCATTATTTTGAATCGAATTGAATCGGAAAAAATTATCGTAATTCTAACGATTTTCATGCGTGATTATCGCCTTTGAACCAAAATTGTACAAAATGAAGAATTTTTCAAATTATTTTGCCCTATTTTTACTGTTAATCAATTTAAATCAATCCTGTGGTGATTGGAGCGATTATATGAAGAAAATTGGTAATTTTTTCAACTGGCAGCAACCTACCGTTAATACTCACTTAATTGGCGAAGATTACACCCCTCGAGTACCCTACGAAGTCTCAATAAAAGACGAAGAATTCATATCTGAAGCCCAAAAATTAACAGGAGCCGCTCTATCCGAATTGGACTCATGTCAACAGAGAGTCGTGTTGAAATTACAGAGTGATTGTGATAAAATGAACGATGAACAGGTGGCAAAAATGGCTGTACATTTATTGAATTGTCAATCGTTTGTTGAAGGCAGACCTATGTTTCCTTGCACCGACGATATGTCAATTAAAGATTGTACAACGAATATGGACTCGGATACCTGGACCAGTTACCATTTGATGAGCAATCGGGCCCGGGCTGTTTGTTATTCGATACGACAAATACAATTCCGCGGTCTAGCTGAGCATACAGTTAACCGCTTAATGAATGCGGCAACCGATCAGCTGAAAACGTTGAAAACTATTGCTGACAATCAAGAAGATTTACAAGACATGACGGAATTGACGTTGAACACATTGACGCGAGGACAGGATGATTTAGCGCAACAACAGAAAGAGATGCAACAGGCCCAGTTACACAATCAATTGACTTTAGAGGATAATATTAATCGGTTGATTCAAGAGAAACAATTGATTTTAGAGACGCACAATCATCTAGTAGAGATGACTAAGAATATACAGAAGAAACTTGAAGATTCTGCCAAAGAAATGGATAAACAAGTCGGCGAGAATCGGGAGAATCACCAAGAACTACTCGACGATATCATCGCGATTCAGAATAAAGCCCAAATTATCTTCGATCGAATCGGTAATAATTCATCAAAAATTTTCTCTAATTTTATTGGTTTTTATTGTAGATGAATCTTCCCAATTGTTGTTGTTACAAAACGAAAACTTCCAAAAACAATACGATGCAACTTTAAAGAATTTAGCCGAAGTCAATCGAACTGTACACAATCTTGTTCAACTAGTCGGCGGTACCAGACAAGCATTAGAAGAACGTATGGAATGGTTGACGCGCGCTTTGGGTGGCACCGATTTAACAGTCGAACGATTATCGTTAATTTTGTGGCATTCGGCATTTATGTTGATATCAATGTTGAGTTGCGCCTTTCTATCGGCACGTTTCAGTACCAGAGTTATTGTAACAATAATACCACCATTAAATCTAGCCGTTGCTCTGATCGATAATCACAAGCAATTAAGGCCGCTAGAATTAACATTGGTGATTTTAGGTTTTGTTCTATGTGAGTTTCTTTTAGTTTTATTTATTTTGAGTAATTCCCATCAATTTCCAGTACAATCGCTCTTTTTAATGGTACAAAAATACCGTTCCCATCCGAAAATTTACGGTTACTTACAATGGCAACAACCTTCTAGTACAACAGATCTACAAAAATCGAACCCAGAATCAAACGATTTACAATCGGACTATTCAATTTATAAAACAAACAACAGCGATAAAAGTTCAAATCTTGAATTGGACGATGAATTTCCCGATAAAGATCCCCAATTACCAACACCACCATCGTCTAGAAGTGATTTCTATTGGCCGCGTTCGCGTAGCCGGACTCCGTTGCATCTAAATCGCAGTTTTCGCAGTAATTGTCAGGCGAAAACACGCGCCGGAACGCCGTGCAAACTAACAAGTCTGCCAGGGCGGGATTATTGTCATCGACATCAAAGTGGAGACTCTGTGATGGGTTAGAAATTTATTTATTTTTAGGTCGGCGATTGTAAATTTTAAATAAATCGGACTGTTTTAATTTGAGGTTATGTGGTGTTGTTTTAATTAGTTGCCATGGTTATTAACAACCAATCGCGGTGGGTTTCTAGCGCGGCTGACTTGAAATTTGCAATGTTTAATTTAATTCGATTAAATTTGAATCGATTAAAAGTTACGAAACTTTATGTGTAACGTGATTTTTTTGTTTGTTAAATTTACACTTCGCCCTTTAAGCTGGAGACTATAATTATTATTGTTTGAACAATTATATACTAGAATTTGGGATCTGGGCAATTGTTGGCTTTAGTTCAAATGAAAATTCCAAATCACGCCATAATCGCATGTTGATTAATTTTAAAATGAAACTAAAGATTTGAACGATCGCGAGACGATTACGACGACGATAATTGAAGACAATAAGTCTAGACATGCACTGATAATATCATGTGAGTACTCGTAATAATTGATTATTTAAAAAAAATATTGATAAAAATTGAAATATAAGGCGCCAATTTTGGACATTTACGACAAAATTAGAACGGGTTCGATCTATAGTGTTGTTCAATATAAAAAAAGCTAGCGATACAGGATGATGTCGTAACTTGATTGGATTTACATAAGAGTGGAATTTTTTAAAACACAGACAGCCGTGCATTTAAAAATCAGCACGCGACAGTCATTTATCAGGTGATTCATTTGTTTTTTTTTTCTAAAAAATCCGGAATTCCTGCTAATTTGATTTCGGTTGTGCAAATAAGAAATTCGTTAATTTTTAGTTAAAATTGCACAATTATTGTTTAGAATTTAGTAATTTGCACATTGATTATTACATAATGTTGAAATTTGTCGTCATTATTATACGCGATATATAATAACGTCGAAATTTCCGCGAACAAAAGTGATCTAACCTATAATAACCTTGGAATAGGCTTAAATTTTTATCTATCTTTGATAAAATTTTGGCGGAAAAAACCTAATGTCATTTTAAACATTAAAACGATTTAGTTCTTAGGTGATGTAATTAATGAGATTATTAAATTAGCTAAAATTTTAAGTGAATTTACAATAATAACAACAGGTAATTGGTGTGTTTTAATCACGTGTTATTTCTGGAAATCAACCAAATTGTCGTTAACTTTTTCTATTTCTATCAAATTTCAGTGCCAATGAATTGAGAGACAATGTCGTCAATATTGGGCAAATTGGTAATCGGTGGTTTGACCACCACAATCGGTGCTGGTTTCGCTACATATCTCCTTCTGACCGACGATACAGATCGACGAGTAATTCCGAAAATTCCATCAAATCACTAATCGACTAATTACTCATAATTGTTACAGTGGGGCGTAGTCAAGGCCCAACAGGCCCAACGTCGGGCTAAACGCCACTTACCCTCACGTGACGATCAAATAAAATCGCTACAAACCGATTGTTTCGATATTGTTATCATTGGTGGCGGTGCTACTGGAGCCGGATGCGCCCTAGACGCCTGCACCAGAGGCTTAAAAACCGCCCTAATCGAAGCCGATGATTTCGCCAGCGGTACTTCCAGTCGTAGTACAAAACTGATACATGGGGGTGTTCGTTATTTACAAAAAGCCATAATGCAATTGGATTACGAACAGTATAAAATGGTGAAGGAGGCGTTGCATGAACGGGCAAGTATGTTGCATTCAGCCCCACATCTAGCCCATCCACTACCGATAATGCTACCAGTTTATAAGTAAATAGTTTTAATTGCCGTAATTTGGAGATTAATAGTTGTGATTTTATAGATGGTGGCAGGTTCCATATTATTGGTTCGGTATTAAAATGTACGATTTAGTCGCTGGTAGTAAAACCGTAAAAAGTTCGTATCTGTTATCGAAGAAGAATGCATTAGAATTGTTCCCAATGTTGCGTGGCGATCGTTTATGTGGCGCTATCGTTTATTATGACGGTCAACAAGACGATGCCCGGATGAATCTGGCGATAGCTTTAACAGCAGCACGTCATGGTGCTACAGTTACTAATCACGTTTCGGTAACTGAATTAGTCAAATCGAAGAATAGTGATGGTGATTTGGTTCTAAGTGGTGTTAAAGTTCGAGATGAAATGACTGGTAAAGCATGGACTATACCAACGAAATGCGTAATCAATGCTACCGGCCCATTCACTGATTCTATTCGTCAAATGGATGATCCAACAGTTCGAACGATTTGTAGTCCAAGTAGCGGTGTTCATATAACATTACCTGGTTATTATAGTCCGGAACAGATGGGTTTATTAGATCCATCGACTAGTGATGGACGGGTGATTTTCTTTTTACCGTGGCAGAAACAGACAATTGCCGGCACTACAGATCTACCATGTGAAGTTACCCATAATCCCAAACCGACCGAAGATGAGATTTTATTTATTTTACAAGAAATTAAAAACTATCTCAATACGGATGTTGAAGGTTGCTTTATTTTTTATTATCAAATTATTTAATTGATTGATTGATTGCAGTACGTCGTGGTGATGTCTTATCAGCTTGGAGCGGCATTCGTCCTTTAGTTTCTGATCCAAATAAACCCGATACTCAATCATTAGCCCGTAATCATATCGTTCATGTTAGTAAAAGTAATTTAGTAACAATAGCCGGTGGTAAATGGACAACTTATCGCGCAATGGCCGAGGAGACAATCGATGCAGCTATAGAAGCATGCTGTTTAAAACCAGTTTATCAAAAATCCCAAACTGATGGTCTACTATTGGAAGGTGCCCACGATTGGACCCCAACAATGTACATACGTCTAGTACAAGATTTCGGTTTAGAATTCGAAGTTGCTAAACATCTAGCTGAATCGTACGGTGATCGTGCTTTTGCTGTAGCCAAAATGGCATCATTAACTGGTAAACGTTGGCCGATTATCGGTAAAAAAATCCATCCAGAATTCCCGTATATTGATGCCGAAATCCGTTATGGTGTACGCGAATATGCGATGACAGCTGTCGATATGATCGCCAGACGTTTACGTTTAGCCTTCTTAAATGTACAAGCAGCACAAGAGGCATTACCGGAAATTGTTGATATAATGGCAGCCGAATTGAAATGGTCGGATAAAGAGAAAGAGAAACAAATTAAAGATGCAACCGAATTTCTACAACTCGAAATGGGACAGAATGTTAATCGTGCTTGTCGGGATAAGATATCGGTGAATCTTACAAAAGAAGAAATACAAATGTACATTAAACGATTCCAAATCATCGATAAAGATCGTAAAGGATACGTATCGATCAATGATATTAGAAGAAGTCTCAAGGTAATCTTGTTAACTAATCCCCAATTAGATCCAGTCTATTTTATGATTGCAAAATTATTCATGCTTATCTAATCTATAGATACTCGGTATGAAATTGTCCGAAGATGAAATTCATGTTTTACTATCAGAAGTTAATGTTTTATATAATGGACAAATGGATCTATCTGATTATTTACAAGTAAGTTGTTTAGTCAAATACGATTATTAATATTTGATTATCTTTACAGCAAGAGGACGGTCGGGAAGTTCCCCGTGAGGAACTTCATGGAATTTTGAAAGAAATCGATACAAATATGAACGGACAAGTCGAACTCGATGAATATTTAGAGGTTTGACGAGTTTGTCTGTGTCTAATTTCCTTCTTCACTAATTTTTTCGTTATCGTCACTAGCTTTCCCTAATTTTCACGTTAAATTTTTGTTGTTTTATTTTTTATTTCGCATGAATTGCTAGTTGTAGTTTTGTTTCTATTCGATACGATTATATAATTATTTATTTTAATAGATGATGTCGGCTATCAAGTCGGGTCATGTGGCCTATTCGAGATTCGCCCGTATGGCGGAATTAGAGGAAGCGAAACACGAGAAAGAGATGTTGAAGAAGAAGATTTCGGTTGAACGTAGTGGTGGCGGTTTATAAATTGTCTTCGTGTGGAAGATTATAAATATGCATGTGTAAAAATTGTATTACTCAGGTGATTCGTTCTATTTAATTTATTTTATTTATTGTCGATTTATTTGTAAATTAATTGTTATTGATTTAAAAAACAAAAACAAGTAGAATGACGATTTCGCCCAATTAAACAACTCAAATTTTGAATAAATAAATAATTTATTTTAGCATTAATTAAATTTCAATGAGCTTAAATAACAATAACAAGTTAATAAATACGCAAATAATACAGATTAGAATTAATAGAATTCCTGTAGAATTTGGGCGAATATTTGTGAATTTTGCAATCTCATTTCGATTGATGCGATTCTTGTGTTTGGAACCTTTCACCAAACAAACAAAAAATAGTAGAAAAATCACTTATAAATTCCTAATAATCCAATTACTTACTATTAATGTGGATATTTAGTTGCAATTCACTATTAGCAACAATATCACACAATTCACAAATAAATGTTTTACCATTTCGTTCAATTTTCATTCGATGCTTTCTACCATCTCGATGGCGTTGTAGAACTTGATGGCTGGTTACTTTAACATCACACACTTCACAATACAATGGCTGTAATTGGCTTTTTTTTAATTTTAATTTTGTCAAATTAAAACAACTTACGTCCGATTCGTTTAATCGTTCAGTTTGGTTGTTGATTTCTTTTTCTTTAGTCAAATCATCAACACTTTCAACAGCTCTATGTAATAAATCCGACATATTTCTACAATTATCAACAGTTCTTAGTCGAGTTCTCAACGCGAAAACATGATAAACCTCAAGGCTTTTCGGCGCTATCAATCCCTCCACATCCATCGGTGGCAAAAATTTCGCGCTATTTTTCAAATTCAAAATTGCCGCTATGATTCGTAGTTCGTGTACTTTCGTACTAGATGTCGCTTTCTCAAATAGAGGTGGACTTTAAAAAAATTATAATTTAATTACAATAATTCAAGAGTCTTTATCAATAAACCATCTAGTTTATTATAAAATGAATGATATATTTTTCATTAAAAATAAAGAGAGCGGCAATTAGCAGAAATGTCAATCAGAATCATTGGTACCAACGTAATATGACAATACTCAAATTAACGTCAAACAGACGTCAAATTTGCTATCTATTTCGAAAAAATAATTACAATTAAGTTGAACTGAATTAAATTGATAATAATATTAAATTCGGTAAATGGCTCATTATTTTGACGACCAACCTCAATGATACATCAAGGTAATTAATTTTTCCTTATAATTAATAGCACAACAACTTGTTGATTCTATTGTTTTCTTGTATCAATTGTTGGATTTCAGGTTGTAACAATGCAGAAATCATCGAATTATGTCCAGAAATGGGTTGATACAATATCGCCGCCGTCACCGCCGCCTCCGCCGACGCCGCCAACAAACAACCCCATGTATTCGTCGCCGATTCGCCGGTTCTTAACAAGAGATCAATCGTTGCAGTCGGACGATGGTAGCAGTCATTGTTCGAGTGTCGAGTCGGTGTTGGAATTGCGTAAGCCAGATCCGGAGGCTGTGCTGTTAGGCTTAGGCTTCGGACCGTCGAAAAGTACGACCATTGTATCAAGGATACCGAGCCGGTTCTTACAGCCATCCAAAGTATAAAGTTCATTGTTTCGTTGGACGTTTTTGTTTAGAAATTTTTATTTTTAGTTGTTAACGCAGATTGATTTGAATAAATTCCTGGAACAATACGGCGAAAGTACGTCAAATATTCCCGAACAACAGTATGATTAATTTTTGTTGTTTCCGACAATTTTGATTAAATATTGCAGTTGCAGTTCCGTTCCGAGTTCTCCTGCCAGACAACGATCGAAAACGCATTTGAATTGATTTGCAAAACTCTACATTCCCATATTAGTGATTTTTAGTAAAAATTCCAACGTCAATTCTTTTATAAATTGTTTAATCTTTCGTATTTTATTAAGACTTTAAGTGTAGCGGTTTTTGAAAAGGACCAAAAAGCAACCAATTTGTATAATAGAAAAAAGTATTTATTTAAACAAATTAATCATTGGAGTTACTCTTTAATAACACTGGAATTGTGTAGTAACAATAACAAAAAAGGAAATAAAAGGATTTTTTTTATTATTATTTTAATAAGGTAGAATAGCAAAAGAAAACAACTTACTCTCGAACAAAAATTAAACAAGTTAGAAAAACCTACAAAACTACGAATACATTTCAAATACAAGTATGAATTGAATTATTCAAGTGGTTTTGGCTTATCACAACCATTGGAATCACTAGTTTTGTCAGTATTTTCATTCGTTTCTTTGTTATCATGATCAACTCCTTTATTTTCGACTTTTTCATTGAGTTCAACTGTATTATCGACATTTTTTTCACCTGTTTCAAGCGATTGTTTTGTATTTTCTGCATTTTTTACAAGCCCGTTTTGTTCTACTGATTGAGCAGTTTCAGTCCTAATGTCTTTAATTTCAGTTTCAGTAGTCTCGGTAGTTGTTGATTCTAATTTTTCAGTATTGATTTCTTCACTAGTATCGTTAATATCTGCAACTTGTGATTTTTTATCTTCAATTTGCGGGACTTTTTCAGAGTTTTCTACAATTTCTTGATTGTTATCAGTATTTGATTCGATTTTGGGTTCTTTTTCAGTGTCCTCTTCTATGATTTCTTCAGTATTATCGATTGTGGTTTCTTTTTCTACCCTCTCTTCGACGATGTCCTGAGTGTTATCGACATTCGATTCGATTTTGCTTTCTTTTTCAACATTCTCTTCTACGATTTCTTCAGTATTATCGATATTATTGGATTCGGTTTTGGTTTCTTTTTCAACGATTTCTTCAATGTTGTTGAAATTGGATTCGATTTTGCTTTCTTCTACGATTTCTTCAGTGTTATCGATTTTGCTTTCTTTTTCAACATCCTCTTCTACGATTTCTTCAGTGTTATCGACATTGGATTCGATTTTGGTCCCCTTTTCAACGCTCTCTTCTACAATTTCTTGAGTCTTATCGATATTGGTTTCAATTTCAATGTTCTCTACTGAAATTTCCTGATTATTATCGGTATTCGATTTGATTTCAGTTTCATTTTCAGACTTTTGGGAGTTTCCAGATGTGTCATTTTCCAAATTAGTTTCATGATCCTCTTCTTGTTCAATCCGCATTTTCATTGGACTAGACACTGCCGATTTCCTTACACCATTCAAATCAACCCGAATGTCATTTAAATCAAGATAAAGTATCACGAAATCATCATCTTCAAAGAATTCCGCTTGGAATACAGTCGTACCATTCAAGATATTCTTAAATTTCTCAATAGATTCATCATTCCATTCGACATCAGGTAGTGGTTTCAATTTAAATTTCGTATCAACTTCAATATTATCGTTACATTTAACCAATTGTAAATCATCGAAATTTGTAAAATTCTTAACAAGAACCGGTTCAGTTTTCGGTAATAACATTTTTGTAACATCTTGATCATTTAATAATAATTCAACCAATGAAGTTTCACCAGTACTGATTTTTTTCACAGTAAACATAGCCTGTCCATCGGCTGATATATCATAGAAGCGATTACACATTTCCGGTGACCAATTTAATAAACTATCCGGTTTACGTAGACAACATTTTTGGGCTTGTGGTGGTAACATTAATAGATCTTCGGGTAATTCACGTAAACTATCCGTTGTTATACTACACGAATTACCATAATCGATGAATAATACTTCAATACCGGCTATTGTATTCGATAGAATACGTGCACGATACCACATTTGATCATCAGGGAATAAAGCAGCACATAGAATACCTGGGGACAGGTCTTGTAATTCATTGAATTGTTCAGCTGTTGATAATTGTTCAGCTATCCATTCTAATTCATCAATACAATTCTCTAATTGTATCCAAAATTCTGATGGTGAATTGAAATGACTAACAAAACCGATATTGTTGTTATTCACTGTTTTCTCCGATAGAAATTCGTGCGGTTTGGCTAGATTTTCCTTGATTAACAATTCGGTTATATTCCGTTGTTCATCATCGTACAATTCAACGTAATTAATTTTCTCGTCTTGTTGTAGAAATTTACAAATCAAATGATTTTGTGTTGTTGTTAAATCTTCAAAGTACTTTATAGTTTCTGTATTCCATTCATTTTCGTTAATTGGTTGAATATTTAAACAACACCTAGTTGCATAGACGGCTAATTGTAATAAATTCGTTGGTAATTGTTTGATTTTATTCGTCTGATTGTTGATAACGTCTGTATTACCATAATCAATAAAACGTACCGTTGTTATATCACTATCAGCATCTAGAACTTGTGCACGATACCATTGTTGGTCTAATGAATATGGAGCGGCACACAATACACCAATTGTTGGATTCTCCAAATCCGGCATCTTTTCAATTTCATCTTGTAATTGTTGTTGTAACTTGTCAATATCGTCACAAGATTTTTGTAATTGTATATAGAAATCATTCGGACTATCTATATGGCTTATCAAAACAAATATACTATCTTTATTCTCTTCTTTTATCACCTCATTTATCGGTTGTTCGTTTTGTTGTAAAACTTCCGGTTCTACAACTTCATCTTCTGTTACAATTACAGCATCGTAGTAATCACAAGTTTCGGTCGGTTTTAATTTTAAGTTCAAATTTTGCTCCCAAAGATCATCGGTAGGAATACTCATACGTACCTATAGAAATATAAATGAGAAATTAATTTATTCAAAAAATATATACAAGTAGTGCCATTATAGGGGGCCTCTGGAGATCATTTTAGCAAAACTTGGACCTTGTAGTTCATTTGAAAATGGAGTATTTCTTGAGTATTGTTAGAAACGAGTGTTCTTTGATCTACTTCATAAGCTACAAGGTTCAAATTCTGATAAAATAACATGATATAATACTTACAGGAATACAGAAAGTGTGAGGTTCGATAAATTCCATAATCAATTCCCTTAAATTTACAATTGGTACAATTTCACTATTACCATAATCGATGTAATTAACCAAAACTGTATTATCGTCGTTAATTTGTATTAAACGCCCCCGATACCAATTTGTATCCTGCGATAATACAGCATAAATTTTACTCAATACTGGCTCTATTTCAATTGTATTATCGATTGTATTTTGATAATATTCATAGAGATTCTGGAGTAATTCTTTAATATGATCATCGCTCTCATATAATTGAACATAATTTAAATTCATATCAGGATCAATATGGACGATATAACCGTTGATTTTCGTTTGTGTTAAGAAATATGGCAGAATTGCATCGATTTGTCCATCATCAGTCGGTGATAATTTCAATTGATTACCATCATTACCGTAGAGAGTCACTTCAAGTCTGAAATAATCACAATTAAAACGACTCTATTTTATTTCTACTATAACTCACCTATTATTATCGACTTGATTCACTATAAAAATACATGTTTTTCCGAAATTATCATACAAAATATTTGGATCGGAGTTGTGATGCAGACAACAATTTAAAACTTTCTCAAATTGTTGTGTAATTATCGTGAAATCATTCAAATTATTGATTTTAATGATTTTAGCACGGAAACGTTGATTTGTCAATAGATTCAAATCGGTTGGTGTTGATCGAATTTTGGCCACACCATCCCTAATCAATGATTGTCCAATATTTTCATTCTCATAAAATAATTCAATCACATTTCTACAATAATCAGTAATTAATTAATAGATTAATTGATTAATTTGAGTTACAAACTTGTTAGTTTTCTTGAAGAGATTCTTACAATGGAACTGTTTACGATTAAAATAGGGAGCATATTGATTTGTATCCGACCAATTCTCATTAATTGAATCGATATTAAATAATGAACATTGTATTGCTTGTGCCGGTAATTCCATAAAACGTTTCTCAATCGGCCAGATTTGTTCAATAATCGACACATTACCAAAATCAACATAATAAATTTTATATTGATTAAAACCGGATTTATCAATAATTCTACCACGATATAAAACACCATCTTCGGGGAATAAGCCAATAATTGGTGTACCAATTTCTTGTGGTTCAATTTTCGAATTTTTCAAATCTTTATAGGTTTCTTGTATATCTTCCATTAATTTTTTAAATTCTTGTTGTTTATTTAATAATTGACAATAGAAATTATTTGGATTATGGAACCAACTTATTATAATATCGGATTCTTCCTGTTCAAATTCTTGTATTTTAAATTGATCATTTTCCGTTGCTATATCTTTCAATACTGATTTCGGTGATAATACACTATTATTATTGCTATTATAATTATTATTGTGATAATTTGAATTGATTGGTGATGGGGATTTATCGAATTTTTTAAAATTCGAACCACCACTACGATGATTCCGTTGATTCGTTGTATTATCGTAACGATTCTTATTATTATTCGACATATTTTTACGGAAACTTTTCTCTGAACCACTTGAACTCATTATTTCCGAATTGTCCCTAAAATTCAACAATTTCACACCATTTGATAACGAAAATAAATTAACTCGTACCTTCTAGGAGTGAAATTGTCACGATTCTTACGAAAATCTCTACCTCTATTCGAATCTTTAACCGATGAAGATGACGAGAAACTATTCTTCTTCTCTCTATAACTATTATCACTATTCCAATTGTCGTTGCTCTTATTGGGTTTATTATCGAATTTGTCACGGTTTCTGGATCAGACAAAATTAATCAATTTTAAGTTTTTGAACATTAATTTTTCGCCAACTTAAGGTTCAAAATCATAGATTAGTGGAAAGTAACAAGAGTTGAAATTTAATGATGCTTACCTCAACCGGCTTTGTACACTTGAATCTGAGTCGTTCGAATTGTTTGAATTGCGTTTATTTGCTCGATTATTACTGTAAAAATTTTAATTAATAATCAATTAAAGAATAAAATAAATAATTACGTTCTATTATTAGGCCGCCAATTTTCATCGTTCGATTGTTGATCATCGTTTCGTTCATTATTATTATTACTACTGAAATGATCGCGTTTCATTCGTCGATTCATATCATTCGTTTTCGTTTTATTATCATTAATTGGTGTCCGCCAATTGCCTGAAGTTCGATTATCGTTGAAATTATCACGTTTCCCACTATTCTCCCACGAAGATTGTTCATTACTTGAGGATAAATTGAAACATCAACAAATTTTATGAACATCTACAATTACAATAATTACCTATCGTCAGTAGTTTTATGTTGTAGACGATGTTGTTGACTTTGATTCTGTTGTTGTTGGGATTTTCTATGTTCAATTTTATAATCAGCATGCACTAATAATGGACTAATTTTCGATTTAGATTGGGCTATACGTTCCAATAATAACGATGCAACATTATAATTGGAACTGTCGATTAATTCAATTAATGCTCGATTATTGTACATATCGACAACTTTCATTGTAAATTCTTTTTCCAGAATTAACTGTTCTAATAGATGATCACGTTCAATATCAATATCCATTTTTTGATAACCATTCAAACAACATTCTATGGCTTGTGGATATAAACGTACCAATTGTTTACCATCAATAGGTTTCAATAAACTTCTCATAATTGTTTCATCATTACCATAATCAACATAATGTACAATAACACGATCATTATCGATAATATTGATGATTTGACTACGATACCATTGTTGATCATTTTCATATAAAGCATAGCAAGGTAGACCGATTTTAATTTGATCATCCGTTAATTGCGTATTGTTGTTCTGACAAACTGTTTGTATATCGTTCATTAAATTATTCAATTCCTGCTCTTTACTTTTTAGTTGGACATATAAACGATTACAACTATAAACATAACAGACTTTAACTAATTGTGTATAGCCACGATTCAATTGTATTTGTTCCGGATAGGAGACTGCAGCAGCTTCATTAATCACATCTAAAGCATTAATTTTCGTTACAGGATCCCATAATTCGCATTTTGGTAACGATGTACGTGTTGTCATTGGTAGAACTTTCATATAAATCAAACGATTATCGACGAATTCCTTAAATGCACATTGCATTTCTAACGTTACTGATTGTTTCTCAATACCAGCTAACGAGAAACGTATCGCCATTACTTTGGGTATAACACATTTGAATGGTATTTCGTATAATGCATCCAATGATACTATTTCGAAATTACCGAAATCAACATAGAATACTTTGAAATTGCCATCAACTTCATTGGTAACAACAGCACGACAAATATGCCCGTCTTCTGTACAACGTGCCAAACAGACGGTGCCAGGTATTGGGATGCCATCCAAAGGTGTTAAAGTCATTGAATTTATCTCTTTCATCAATTTACATAAAGCTTCTTCGCTTTGTTGTAGCTGTACCGAAAAATTACACGGTCCATCTTGAACGTAAGACACATAAACGGGATACTGTTGGCCCGGTTCTAATGTAAACGCTTTATACGTTACGATATTCTGCGTTGTTGTCGGTGATGTTGTCACCGATTGTACTGCTGCAGTTGTTGGCGTTGCCACTGTAGCAATCGGTGTTTGATACGATTTCCTTCGATTTGGTAACATGCTTAATAGGACAGCTTCTTGTGTTTGTAACGACGTATGTCGCATTAAACCGCGTGTTATCAGCGATACGGTTAAATCGAGTTGTCCATGGAAGAATCTTGCTAGATAATAATCGGCAATTTGGGCGACTATATTGCAACTGACTTCAGTGAACCGGATCTCCTGTAATAAACAAAAATTAATTGTTTTATGGGTGGATTTTGTTGGCGATTACTTCAGCTATTTGGGTAAGTATCATATCGTTCCATTCGCCACGTGTACAAACAGCTTCCGCTAATAGATAACTGATGGCTTGTGGTGGTATTGATGTGAACGAATTTTCAAATTTCTCCAACGATCGTAAATGATTCAATGGTACTAAATCATAGAAACCATAATCAATGAAATTTACTTCAACATAATGGTTTTTTAGATAATTTAAATTCATTATACAACAACGATAATATTTATTATCGCGATATTTAACACTGCACAACATGCCCGACTGTAATGTTTCCGGTGATGGTACAAATAAGCCATTATTGAATTGTTGTTGGGCATTTAATAGAACCTGTTCGATGAATGCTGATGTTTTACGATCGAATTGTGCCGAGATTCTCAAAAATGGCCCTTCTTTATCCACATGCGTTATAAACAATGCATGCCGATTTTGTTGTTGATGTGCTTGTTGTGGTTGTTGTTGTTGTTGTTGTTGTTGTGATAATTGATTATTCATCTTGAATATTAATCGATATACAACATTTCAATCAAACAACACGCAATTTTTGAATTATAACGAAGCTAAATGGAATTTTTCACGGGGACTACTTTTCTGTTGGATTTTAACGATAATTTCAACCGAAAAGAATTCAATCAAGCGGCACTTTCGTTAGCCACATTTGACAGACGACAGCTCAAACGCGGGAGATTTGAATAACACCGGAAAGTATAGCGTTTTCGAATTGACAAACTACTAAAACTTTCGTTTATAACCGTTAAAATTTAATTCGCAACTTTGAGCTCTTCATCAATTGATTTACTATTTAAAAAATGTAAAGTTGCCTCATTTTTGCAAGTAAGACAATTTTTTTTTAAGAATATAACCGAGATTTTCTACAATTGGCAACAAGCCGAAAACGCTATAGAAATATTGCGCATGACAGAATTTCAACAAATAAGAGGATCAAACAAATTAAGGCGCGATATTTAAAACAATAATTAGCAAAAGCTGTTTTATAATTTTCAACAAATAATCGAAAATGTTGCAAAATTTAAATGGAAATAAACAACAACCATTGAATTTGTCGATAAAATTTAAGAATTCCGAAACAAAAGCCCCAAATAACTGAATTTTCGTAACAAATTTCCAATATGTTTTATCAATTTTGCAATTACTAGTGACGTACTTACCGTAGATTACGCAACAGTATTCCTATTGATAAGATGTTGCAACAATTCACCGTGTTTAGCTGAATTTTGGCGAAATTCCTTGAATGTAATAGAAACAATAAATTAACATGATTTATTATACAACGATCGCTCGATAGGTGTTCGTACGTATCCAGTTCGGAGGGACACTGAACATGACTCAACTTTCAACAGTTTTCAAAAGAGTTCATCCAAGTTCATGGCCAATCTACCGTAAACGCGATTAAATGCGATTGGCAATTGATAGAGGAGAAATAAAACGATCTGTAGCAAATATTACAAAGTTTTATTATCAATAAGTGGCAGTATATTTGATTTTATCAATTATTCATATAGTTAGCTATAACAATAATTGGAGAATTAACTAGCTGGACTAAAACTAGGTAAGACGATTCGTATTTTGTGAATTTGGTTTATAATAAAATCAAGAAAAGAAATTGCACAAATTCTTTGAGAGAAGATATAGCCAAAAAACAAAAATTGTTCTATTTTATTTACAAGAGATTTGCGAAAAAATTAGAATATAATATAAATAATATTTACATTTCTAACTAAATATTTAATAATTCTTAACATTGTATTAAGAAAAATTCTATAACATCTCTATACGTTAATTGATACAAAATAATTAAAAAAAATCACACAACAGTCTCATTAATTGAAATTAATTACAAATACCGAATTCGTTCACAATTAATTCTGTTTCGGCGGCTCTTTATCGACGCGCATATCGTCAATTTTCGCGACAATCTTCAAAGCCGGCCCCAATTTCATTGCCATCGCCGTCATCAGATGATCCTCCTTCAGCAACATCAACGCCTGTCCGTCGATTTCTTGTATCAAGAAATCTTCAGCATAATCCGAACAACCCGGCAGATTCTTGATGAAATCGCACACGTCTTGTACCTGTCCATTTCCAAATCAATTAATAATTATCACTTGATTATAACCGAATACTTACACTCCATTTCAACGGATCAACTCGCGGTGTAGCCGTAGCGGTTTCATCGTTATTCTCGATGCTATTCGTAGCGGTACCGGTAGGGCTTAGACTGCTTTCAGCGCCGGATGTACCGGAATCAACATCCACATCCATACTGTCATCTTTGCTCCATTTGTGGCGTTTATCGCCTTTATCTTTCGCACTATTATAGAGATTTAATTAATTTTGTGTTGTAATTATTTAACGATTGTTACCTTTTAGCACAGGTGACTGAACAAAAGCGACGGTTCTTCTTGAATTTCGAACGCAAATCAACAGTACCACAATGTTCACATTTAGCTAGATCGCCTTTTGGTGTTGTCATATTGTTTAAATTACAACTACTAGGCGAAATTGCTCGTTTTTTACCTATAAAATCATTAAAATCAATAATTATTAATTATTCAATATCAACTATTTTTATATAGATTGTATTACGTGGTGGTTCATCCATGATTGTATCCTTTTCGGTTTGTATCGGTTTCATATCGGATGTTAATAAAGCACTTCTCGTTACCGGAAACGGTTCTGAGGATTCTTGTATAACGAAATCTTCAATTACATGGGTTAAAACTTGCGGTTTGACCATTGCTTTCGGCGGACAACGTTCTTTAACCTCTTCAGCTGTGGTAGCAATCGGCAAACCATTCTCTGTTGTATTACCATTGATTGATGGTTGTTGTGTTGGCACAGTACCCGGTATTGGTACCGGTTGTACACCATTATTTTCAATATTTTGTTGTTGTTGTTGTTTTATATCAACACTAGTAACTTCAATTTGTTGTTGTGGTTGTTGCGGCTGTAACTGTAATTGTTGCTGTTGTAACAACTCACCGTTATCTTTGATAGGTTCTGTGCCAGTCGTATTGTTAATTATCGGTAAAATATTGGCTTGACTCGTTTCATTATCGTTAGTTTGATCGATTTTCAACGGCGGTACTGTCGGTGGTAACGGTACTTGTTGTGGTGGTACTGTTTGTGGTTGTTGTGGTTGGGTTTGTGGCGGCGGTGGTGGTGGTTGTGGTGCTGGCGGTGGTAATGTTAATGTTTGTTGTTGTGGTGTACCATTTGTTGGTTGTAAATGTTGTACTTGTGATGGACTTGCTGTTACTTGCATTGTCGTCGGTTGAGCTGATGTTTGAATTTGTCCAATTATTGTACCCGGTGGTGCTGTCATTTGTGTTAATTGCTGCAATATTGAAATAAATTATAACAATTCGAATAAAAATTATAATGATAATAATACCGAATGTAACATGCCCATTGGCATGGGTTGATGTGTAACAGCCAAATTCGGTTGTAACGGTAGGCCTTGTTGTAATGTTCCCGGTATTGTTTGTTGGATGGCTTGTTGGACTTGTTGAGCATTTGACATTGAAACAACAGGCATAATTGGACGATCACCAGCCATTTGAATCTGTTGTTGGGGTATCCCTTGAATTGTTTGCACTGAAATTCAACGAACAGCAATATTTAATTGACAATTATTTCTATATCAACGACAACTAGACGTACTCATCATTTTCGGTTGAATATGTTGCGGCTGTCCTTGTTGGAATTGCAACTGTTGCATAGCTGCATGTTGTTGTATTGCTTGTTGTTGCATTAAAACAGCCTGTTGTTGATTCTGTTGCTGCTGCTGTTGTTGTTGCTGTTGTTGTTGTTGACTTTGTTGTGTTTGTGTTTGTTGTTGCTGCGTTTGTTGCTGGGCTTGCACCTGTTGTTGAGCTTGTTGTTGTTGTTGCGCCTGTTGTTGAGCAACTTGCGACTTATTCTGATTCGCTATCTGTTGTTGTTGTTGTTGTTGTTGTGTCTTATCAACATTCATCGGTGATCCAGGTGTAACAGTCGTTGTCATGCCTGAAGTATTCATTACTACCATCTTATTTCCAACTAGATGATGTTGTTGTATATTCGTTGTATATGGCTTGATTTGTGTTTGATTGGATGCATCAGCTTTCGGGGCTGGTGATGTACGTATTTGTGGTACTTTTGTACGTATTTTCGTACCTAATTTACCACCCATTGATGCTGATGTTTGTGCACCAATTGTTTGTGTTGATACAGAACTAGCTGGACGTATATTTGCCGGATTCGATGGTAGAATATTTAATGGGCGATTTCCTGTTGATTGTTTTGGTTGAATATTGTCATTGGATGGACGTGGTTTACTAATTTGTTGAACTGTACCTTGGGTAGCGATGGTTGCTAAAAATTCCAATTAACAATTATTATTTCAATACAATAATAGCAAATTTACGATTTTGTTGTGTTTGTATTGTGGTAGCTTGTGGACTTTGTTGGATGAACATTCCAGGTCCTGGTGAACCATCCGGTTGTGTACCACGAATAAAAATCGGATTTGGTGCTGCTAATAATTGCGATTGTATACCGTTTGTTGTCCATACTTGTGGTAAGCCGTTGGTAAATTGCCAAGGTGCAAATTGCATTGGTTGACCACCGGGCTGTAAACACACAAAAAGCAACAAACAATTAACACAAAATCTAAACGAAATCATGATTCATTCTCATCATCTACAATCAAGCAAGAAAACAAAAACAGTGCCAATTTTTGCTCAATTTCCAAAATAATTAAAAGAATAGAAATAGGAAATAGTAATCATGCACAGTTTCGAGTCAATAATGAATAAAATCAATCTACTATCGATTTTTGGCTAATTTCATTGTTTCTTAATTTGTAAATCTTACTTGTAATGGACTAATTATTTGTGCTGTCGGCTGTGAGCCGATCATTGCTTGAGATACTTGAACACATTGACCATTTTGTTGTTGTTGTTGCTGTTGTTGTTGTTGTTGTTGTGTTTGTTGTTGTACAGTATTTGTATTATTATTTCCAACTTTTTGCATTACCTTTTGTCCGGCCATTACCTAATTGTAGAAGAAATCAGTTCCGAAATTGACACAAACAATCTTTTTTCTATCATTATTTTCATTTGAATTAATTTTTCTTAATCAACAATCAAAACAATAAAGGAAAACCAAAAATTGGCTTTATTGCATTCATGAAACAACACTCGTAATTGAATTTAAAAAAAACAACAATTCTCACCTTATGCATTTCTTGTTGTTTCTGTTGATTAACTTGTCCATTGCCATTAGCACCCGAATGATTTGGTAGAATATTCGGTTGGGAACTAATAACACCTAATTGACTTAATACTAGTGTTTGTTGGTTTTGGGTTGTTGGTATTGTTGGAATTGTTGCATAACCTGGGAATGTTGCTGTAAATAACCGATGGAAAATTGTAATTTTTGCAAAAATTTCCAAGAAAACAACTCACCAGCTTGGCTTCCTTGCAGTACATGTTTACCTTGGGCTGTTGTTAACATTTGCGGACCTAATTGGTTCCCTTGAAACGGCTTCGTAATGACCTAAAAACAATACAAAAACAACCAAAAGAATTGATGAAAAAAACGATCAATTTTAAATTGTTGTATTAATAAAATTAATCACCTGTATTTGCTGTGGGTTTATACTTGGATGCAATGCAATATTACTGGGCATCAATAATTGTCCTTGTGCGTTATAAACTTGTTGTAAATACGTTGGATTATGTAATGGTTGTTGTATTACTTGTACTCTACCATGACTCCAATCGGCACTAATTTGTTGTGGATGGGCTGCTGGTGATTGTGTTTGTTGCAATGGCGACATTGTTGTTATTGTTGTACCACCATTGCCACCACCAGCTGTAGCAGCATTATTTGTCGCACCATTATTCGCTTGTGCTGTTGCTGCTGTCAATACTTGCCCATTTTGGGTTTGAATCACTTGACCTTGTTGTTGGGCGGCAGCTGCTGCTGCTGCCACTTGCTGATGCATCGATACTGTATGCTGTGGCGGGCCCATCGATGTTGTTACTATTAAACAACATTAAAATGTCGTTCGATTGCCTTTTAAGAGAACATATCGAGAATTACCTGAAACTTGCTGCATATGCGGACTTTGCGCTGGTGCTAATTGTTGCTCCTGTTGCTGCTGTTGTTGTGTTTGTGATTGTTGTTGTTGATTCTGTTGTTGTTGTTGTTGTTGCTGTTGTTGTTGTTGTTGCTGTTGTAAAGCAACTTGCTGCAATTGTTGCTGTTGTTGTTGTTGCTGCTGCTGTTGTTGTTGTTGTGCAGCAACATTGACTTCATTCATTTGTTGCTGTGTCTTTATCTCGCTCATATTACTCGAATTTGTTTGTTCTTGTCGAATTAAATTCTCATGTCCCCTATCTAAATTCAATAGAGTATTTGCAATATCATATTTGCAATCATCTGGTGTTATATCGTGTATCCCAGCTTTCTGTGCTAAAGTTTCTAAACACTGTAAAGATCTACTAGCTGGTTGATTTGTAGTTGTTGTTGTCGTAGATGTTGTATTATCACTCGATTCGTTTCGTTGATTTGTTGTTGTTGTTGTTGATTCGGCTTCTTGTACATTTGTTGTCGTATCTTCGTCGTTAAATTTCTGCAATTTCTTCGACGGACTTGTATTTGTCGAATCCTTTAAGGGTTGTTTCTGTTGTTGTTGTTGTTGCTGACTATCAGCCTGTTGTAATCTATCGTAATGTTGAGATCTGTAAAAACCCATAACGGGGAAAAACTTTGATAAAACTACCATTGTAAAATTATACTAGCGGGAGTAATAAAAACAACAACAAAAAAGTATTTCCCCCTCATTGACATTTTCTCGATAAAATTACCGAAAACTAAAATACACCAAATCCAATTCGAAACATCTGTTGTACGAGATATTAAAACTATAATAATAACGAACACCGATAAATTAATTTTACGATTGGTCATAATTCGAAACGGCAACAATAATGATAACAATAATAAGGGAGACTATTAAAAAGACACACCCTTTTATTTTAATATTCGCTATCCGTAGGCTGAATACTGAAGATCTTCTTTTCGTAAGAAAATGCAATTACGGGACACTTTGCCTCGCGGGAATCAACAATCCCCCACACATACATTTTTCCCGAGTTTCTTCCCCATTTTTCCATCTACATTTTTCTTTATTGAATCATGTCCCTACTTATCATACATCAAATGTTATTTATTTTAAATTAGATTGGTGGTCAACAGTGGATTTCTTTGTTATTACCACAAACTTATCGTGATTTGAATAAATTTCGTGGTTAATTCTTTTCTACAATCAATTTTTGCACCCGAATTCAACAATAAAACTTCAAGAAAAAGTAATAAATCACAAAAATTGACACCGAATAGAAAGTCAAGGTAATAACAATAATAATACAACTTTCTGCCGGCCAATTCGTTTTATTGCCACCCAGAAAAATACCCGTCCGTCCTCTATACCTGGTTAAAAATATTTCTTTTAAAAATTTTCACAAATATCTTGTCATTTCTATAAAGCTGACAGACAACCCTCCACCCAGTATTTCCACTGTGTTGCTGTTCTTATTATTATTCTAGCGTGTCAGTAATGCCAGATATCCCGGACTAAACCCCTAAAATTCCATCTTTATTCCACATAGAACGCTCGACTATAAATTCTAAAATTATTCTATCCCTTTCTGTATTTCGAATCGGGAGAGAATCTCGTATAATTTTCCTGTCGGTCGCATCCGGTGATAGTACAGTAGTTTTAGTGATAGTGGAAATCATCCCTCGGCAACTAGCAAGAATGTTTGTAGTTTGTTGGTTGAAATTATGAAGAATTTCGCAAGTAATTTAACTTTGTTAATTAGAAATCTCGATTTAAATTCGGCCTCTTTATATATTCCATACTGCTATTGTTATATTGTTGGTGAATATTTTGAACCGAGGGCTATAAGTGGGACATCCAGATGGTATTACAGGCACCCGCACTATCTCGCTGACACCCCACACAATGGAAATTTGATCCCATTTCCTTGAATAAAAGCGTATTTAGACCACCTATAGAGATGGTTCAAATAGGCACTATACCCAATATACTGTTACCATCATAAATTATTTATAAAAACAAAATTTCCTCATCGTTAAGTAGATCAGTCACATTCCTAACGAACAAAAAAAAACACCAGGATTTTCTATCAACTTTTCTCTAAAAGAGCGAATACAACAAAAACTTACAACGGACCATTTAATTCCACCCCTATTCTCTTTTTTTTCCATTTTTTGTTTCAATACAACTATAGTACACCCCTGTTTTTTTGTCTGTCGTAGTAGTAGTATTGGTAGCTTAAATAATAAACAACCGATTTTTTATGTGTTAGTTTTGCTAAAGAAAAAAAATCCACCGTTTCCGGTTTGTGGGGGACCAGGCGGGGGCCGCCTGCCTCCCGGAATTACTCCATAATAAACGTACAGTTAATCAAGCAAGCGCCGGCTAGTCCCCTGATACAAACCAAACGGTTCTCAAACGGTGAGCGAGAATAACGTTGTTTTAAAGGGGAACAACACACACGACGAACATTAAAGTGGGATATACCTCAGTAGAAAGGATCGCGTGCAATATAGCCGTATCCCTTTCTATTTACGATATCTCGATTTCACTCCGACTCATTAATTTTGCATGTATGCAGATGCATGACTTACTGCGATAATAATGAAAAAAACAAAAAAAAGCAAGTAAGCGAGAGAAAATTGCTCTAAAATCTGCATTTGTAATTAGTTGAATTTGGTATAATTGTAGCAAAATTACACAATGTAAAAAAAATTGATTACCATTGGTGTAAAATATAAAAACCGCGATTTTTGAAAACTGTTAACCTAAAACAATACAATCAACAATTCGTTAACAAAGATAGACTTATATCGCCACTTGATAATGCAACAAAGATGGATAGTTGGGTAGAATACAAAAAAGTAGCCGCCATTTTGAATGCAAAATTCAATATGAAGGCCAATCTAGACTATAAAACATACCATTTCACATGTAATTGTACCCGTTAAACCATTAAATGTACACTGATTTTTAAGAAAATTCGTATTAAATTGTGTGGGTAGTGGTATAGAAAAAGTTAGGTTAGGTTGAAAATAAAATTTGGCTAAAATAAAACTGACCTTTTCGTGTAAAAACCAAAACCTCTACGTTCCATGTCACAAAATTAAACAAAATAATAATAATGATAATAAATAAAAGGTGATAATATTGGAATTGAAACGAAATTCGTGCAAATTAAACAAAATTTTGAATCGTAATTGTCATGTGAATTTGTCGTTTGTTTCGTGCTAACGATGGTGAATTTTTGTCCCTCTCAATACACACACAAAAGTCTCACTTGAAACACCGTCCAGAACAACAACAATCTCTTGGAAAACAACACGCACACTTGCTGTTTTACAACTTCACATTCCATCTCCTCTAACGGACAACATGCGACTGCGCCGCCAACATTTACACAGAAAGGACCAAACTGGTTGTCCTTCATTCCTCCAATGAGGGTAAACATCTCCGTACCTGTTATCCGATTGGTCGGACACATTTCGAAAATGACGCTCCAACTAAACCGTATAAGCGAGACAAGACAATCTAAACCCAACAAAAGGGGAGTAGAGAAATATGTTGAGAATAGAAAGAAGGGGCGATTTGGGGAAAATACGGGGTAGAAACAAACGAATACCCTGCAGGAATGAAACGAAGAAGGATAGATACTAACAAAGCAGATTGGAGTTTATACTACTATCCTTGTCCAAGTTGTTTTGGTAAATTCAAGATATGCCACCTTGATTCTTTTCGATATTAATGCTGGGCGAAGAAATGTCGACCATTTTTTTTCTCTGAATACAAGACGTACGCAACAATTAAAACAGAGGTAAATTGTACGGTTGGAAGAGAGATAGAGAAAGTCTATCATGGCGTTCATTATAAACATCTATCAGGATAACATGAAAACGAAGAGACGGCGACCAAAGGGATATTTGATGGGATTGTCGGAAAACAAAATTGAACACCTGCTACAAACCATGGATAACTGGATTATTAATAATTTTTAACGGATTATAAATCAAAATGGACGAATTAATATAGAAAAATTCTAGTGAATGATTGATTGTCGGCCTTTTCAGGTGACTTCAATTCTACATTAAAGCAACATTTTAACTAATCGTCAATTTGGTAAAAACGCTCGCTTGCAATAATAAATCATCGCCTAGTGTGCTTACTGATGGTTGGAAATTACAGGGGAAATACTACCGAAAATGAATAGAATGTGATTTGATGAAGAAAATCGCAAATTGTGCTGAAACCGCCGTGATTTCTTCGCTGAAAATGTAAATTTTCTCGTGTAATTTACATTCATATATTCGTGCTGATCTCACTAATTATACGTCGGATTTTACCAACGAAAAAGTGCTTTGAAGATGATGACGATCGTCAAGATTTTTGTGTGAAAAGGATGATTTATAAAAGTCGCCAATGATGATGATGATGATGTATTCGTGTATACAGTTGGGTGTTCTTTAATGGACCGCGCAGCATCATTAACAGAAGCATCAATCACCGCCTCCTGTGTGATAGTATGCCGCCACCACTACCACTCGTATTACCACCACTGTGCTAAGATTACCACCATATATCTGTCTTCCACAAGAGCGCTTCTAGGAAAATACCTTCGTTTATTTCATCATCTATCTCATTTCCACCTACAAATCTAGACCTATCTCTTTTTAACGAATCTATCTTTGTTTGGCTTATTTATAGATGTTGTGAATACGAGATAGAAGAATGGACGGTTTCTAGTTTCGTCACCATCATCATCATCGTCGTCGTTACTTTGATGTCATGCCCGTTTGTTATTTCAGCTGATTAAGACAAATTACACAGGCCCGTACAGTTGAATATAAAAAATTGGAGGAGTTCTTCCAAGAATTCGTATAAAATAAGGCTCCTCAATGACAGGGCTTAAAATTGCTCGAATTCCCTCCTGGGTTTTTTGAAATAAGACGCATTGTTGAGCGAACCGCCGCCATTACTTAACCCTTACTGGAGCCCTTCTTCAAAACTATCATCCCCTTGTCGCTACGTATCCAGTATAAATCAAAACGTACGCGTTATGTCTCCGTTATTGTGCGTAGGTACCTACTTAAAATAAGGGACGATGTTTTCACAATGTCCAATACATCCCCCAATAGTATAAAGAACAATCTATCCTTGTTTATTTTGTATATTACAAATGATTATTGGTCCTTTTCTATGTTGTATTGAGAGCTAAAAAGAGGATAATATTGCATTCCTAGAGGATCGACGTCGTAGTCGTAGTCGTTGTCGTGATGCGTGCGTTATCGATCGACGCTGTAGGCGGCACATCATCCAATCAACGTTCAATGTTGAGGGCGACCGGGATATGCCACCACTACACCACCACCACTGTAACAAGCACCAGCCGACGTAATTACAGTGACGTAATCCGAAACGGGATGTGTAACAGATCGGACGTTATCACTCCAAATCTGATAACGACAGAGACTACTATCTATTGAATATCGGTAATATTTCGAAAATATTACACGTCTATACCACCCTTGTATTGCATGACATTCACATTCATCCCCTTGACAAAAGTTTAGCAATACAGACGAATACACAACACATGGCGTATTTCCCAAGGGCAGGCTTACCCTTCTAATCATTCCATCTTTTTTTCTCTACAGGATTTTCAATATTTCTGTCTTAATTTGAACAGTCTTTGTTGTCGTTTTGTTTGATTTCCTGTTGCTTTATCTCCGAAATTTCGAAATTTAATTAAATTTCAACAAAAAAAATCCACCACCACCAAGACGACTGTCGGCTTTGATCTTTGATAATGACGTCTTGTTATCACTAAAGACATGCTTCTCACTGGTGAATTCAAGCATAAATCCTTACAGTTGATGATAAGTCTCCAAGGGAATAATAAAGTCATCTTAGCCCGTCACTGGACCACATGGTAAGGCAAACAAAAGACGACAACTGTTCCAGGTAGTTTTTCGAATGATCATGATAATGGTGACTTGACATGTGTTTCGAAAATTCTCATCTCTCTCAACTACAACTATCCTTGTCTAGACGTCTATTCTTTATTATTATTGTAGCTGGCTAGGGGTGGAAACCAAGGGTAAGAAAATAACAACTAAGAGTGGACTGAAAGTCGAACATACACGCTACTACCCCCATTATAATCATGATGGCTGTGGCACATATTATTGTGAGTAGGTATTGTAGTTGAAGGGAGAGAAAAAAAACAGGGGAGAGAATCCATCCGTCATGCCCTTACCCCATATCTCTTTCTCTCAATACATACAACAACAAACGAATCGATCATTAAAAATGGCCGCTGTATAAATGGGGGGCTTCATTTTGTCTAAACTGAAGAACCTCCCTTCGATCCTTGAAATAACTCGAGTTACTGTAATAATTAAATGGGGGCAAAAATAAAAATAATAAGATCCTTACGTGAGAGCCGGATTTGAATTCAATTGCCTAATGAGTTCTTCGAGGAAAAATCGACGAAAAAAAAACAAAAATACTCGCTCGATGTTGCTTTGAAATAAAAAGTAACGAACCGTTTTAAGGGTGAATTATACGACAACATCAAAAAAGAATACAGAAGGAAAAACAACCACGTTTTAATTACTCGCAGTGTACCGATAGAGAAATTTATGTAAATAAAAATTGCGGTGGTGAAGATAAATGGGGATGTGACATGTATTAAACCCTTTCTAATTCCGTCTAACAATTCAACCACCTGGTCGTTGTAGGTAGTCGAAGGGAACAATCATCGATCATCGTATGTCTCGAAAAAGGGGATGATTTGGTTGTCAATAGAAATTGGTTATTGATTTTCCCACCCCGACTTTAATATACAATTAATTTTTTTAAGTTGGCAATACGTTGGCGCTTCTCGTTTAATTTCCCCCGAAACACCCCATCTTTTCGATTTACATGAAAAAATCGAGCTTGTGGTAGAAATTAACGACAAAGATAATTACCCTTAACACTAAGACTAAAAGCTGGGGGTGTATTCGCGTGTATATCTTTTAAAAGTTCTCCATGCCTGTAAAACATCCCTTTAACGATTCTTAAAACACACCAGGAGTTAGTTAATCTCGTGGAGTGCTGTTTTGCATATTCTCCCGCCATTATTAACCACCACCACCACCACCACTACTACCACTTTTTATTTGTCAAATCCACAATTAGAATTTGCGTGAAAATATCGTGGATGCGGTACAAACGAGGGTGAGAGAGATAGAAGCGATGGCACAACAGTAGGTCAGTGGCCTGGAAAAGAGAGTCAGCTGATCGATTACGTCGTCTTTATTCCGATATCTTCTTCTTCTTTATCATTTTATTTATTTTTCTTTCTTCTTTTTATCGGCAATGGTTCCAGGGGGTAGAAATGTCAGTTGTACCAAGTTTCGACAAGTTCAAAGGGATAGATAGAGGGCGACAGAGGGTCAAAAAGGGCCTTTCATTGTTCGTTTGAAGTTCCGCAAAGAATGTTATCGATTCGTGTATGCGTTTTTACCCTGGATTTTTGCCATTGTAAGGGTGGTTTTGATTTAATAAGTTTTTTGTTTTTACATGTTCGTAGAGATAAGAAAATTTGTCGCTTCATTAACCCTCTACTACTCTAAGGAAGAAAAATGATTTACGATCATTGGAGCGATTTTTCTGCAATTTTTTAGGGGGTTGAATATCTCTCTCTAATATTATTTCTATCTCAATATTGGATATAATAACGAAAATCTAGTAAGCCATCACGTTTCTCTTACTAATCACGAACAGCAGCAGATGTTCAACTGTTTTCCTGTGTTAACTATGTTTATGTATATCCCAAAATTTACATCCATCTCTGTCGCACCCGTAATAAGTGAATTTGCCCAAATTTGTTTATCTCGTATTTTATCAACAACAGTGTGAATTTAACAAAGACGGCTAGATTTAGTTGCTTGGCAACAGAAAAACAACAAATAGTAATCGGCCGGCTAGATTTTACACTTTTCGGTGCCACTTATGGTACCGTCGGTTTGTGATTTAATCTCCGTTGAACCACCCCACCGTGTGTTGTATTTCTGTGAATGTTAATAATGCAGAGCCCCCATACATGGTGATTATTTTTGAAATTTTCATCAATTCCTGCAACGGGAAAAAAATCAAAGAAACTCTCCCCATTTGTAGAGTCTTAGGACGTATTAAATCGACGTTTAAATATCTTATTGAATGGTGGAAAAGGAGACAGTGAGTAAATAAAGAGTGAGTCGGGTTTTCGAAATAGTGATAATGTCTTTGTGGGGGACTTACATACAGACACACACGTTGGAGAAAAATCGTATGCCATTAGAATGATTACGACAAGAAGAGGGTAGGTTTCTGTGACGATAAGGGTGGCATTTTATTATTGCAGAACTTACGTTTTTACCACAACAAAAAGGCGTAATTACCAGATTTCCTTTATAAATAATTAGATGTAAAATCTTGCAGTTAATTAATTCAAATTAATTCCATTGAATCATGTGTTGCTTTAATAACAGTCACTTTAGAATGCAATCAGTATTATTCTTGATCAAAGTGGACTATGGACGGAAAACGTATGTCGTTGCTTGGGACATAAAAGCGATTTTAAATTCATTTGTTTCAAATGACTCACTTTGATCGACTATAATCGCATCAAATTTCCCTAAATTACAGCAGCCAACTTGATAAAATTTGTATAATTATTGTACAGACACTGCTTAGATAATCGCGACAGAACATAATAATAACAAATAAAGATTATTGTTGTTATTGTTATTATTATTATTGCATCACACGTTATCCTGTTGTAAAACAATAGGAATGGAATTTTCGTTTTGATAAAAATTCGAGACAATCACAATAACAACAGAATGTTGATAATAATCGATGATGTTTTTCAAACGTTGTGTATGGAAATTTCTCACGGGACGCATTTAATTAAATAACAACATTGAAGATGTAGCGAAAAATTCGATGAAAAGGGGCGAAACAGGCCCTATAACCTATAATCTAGTAAGTCGGTAATAAAGACAAGATGACAAGCATAAGAAGATGGAGACATACCGGAAACTAAACAAATAGATAGACAATAACAATACAAGTCAAGTCGAATTGAAATTCTGTATGTGCATAGAAGGTGCAATATAGAATGAAATATGTTGCTAAACTTTACAATGTTGGCAATACTAGTGGTGGTGGTAGTGATAGGTGGTGGTGGTGAGAAAGGGGAAATAACCGACACGTTTTAGCACTTCACTAGTGTTATTCGGGATGAATTTCGTGAGAAATGGGGTGATGCAGAATTTGTTGAAATTTGAACAGAAAAAACAAACATTGCAAATAACAAGATAGAGATCGAGATTGTTGAAATACAAGAATACGCTTACTAATTAACAACACAACGTTATTAACGAGAGGAAATTCGTGTGAAGAAAACAAACAATGAAAAATAAAAATTTAGTAACAAGAATGGAAACAAACAGTTGATATAATAAATCTTTGTATGGATGGATGAGTCTTCAATAAAGTTGAAAAGAGATAGAATGATAATAATAATAGAGGAATGGATAGAGTCAGTTCTCGTTATACGGTGTCTGATTTTCACCCCTCTCTAGATTTTGTTAGTTTCACGCTAAGTTCAAGTTACTCCAATGGTGGTGGTGGTTGTAGATAGTGACAAAACAAGCTCGTTAGTGTTTGATAACAAATCCTTCATCTATAACTATATCGTAATTGATAGATACCAACTTTAGATAGTTGGAAATATTAATAGAGAAATAACAATAAACATACCTACTACAGTAAAACACAGTTGACCAAGCTTTTGTTATGTAGAGTCGTAGCTTGGTTCAGCAGCTTTGAAAAACAACCGGACGATAAAAGACAGCCAACTGAGAGATAAATAGCGTTGTACACCCTGTGTATTCAACGCTTTCATAATTTGGTATAATTTTCCAGATCAAAGTTGCTACTGATTTTGTTATTTTGCTCTTCTGCAGTTTAATAAACTCAGAGAAAATAGAATAAGTAATTAGATAGGTTATAATCTGTAACGAGTAAATAACATGGTTATAAAACATCACCAGAAAGTCCCTAAATTTCGACTAAACATTGATTGAATTATTATTTTTTGAATTGCGCGCCCTTTAAAACCGGTTGGTAAACTCGTATAACCCAACTCTTCTGTTGCTTAACGAAATTTCTAACCTTATAATTCCAGAATAACTGCAACTCAAAACCACGAAGTCCCCTAAATTTTTGATTCTGTAAAGTTGTGAGATGTAGAGAAATGAGTAAATCATTGAATCGAGGGCTGTTTCTATGAATTAAACGATATTCGACGTATCTTTATAAGTGTAGACGCACCCTAAATTCTAGATTCGTCATTTCACTTCTCTCAATTAAACCAAGCACCAGGGTATTTGATAGGAATACACCCAAATACACATTGATAGTATAGAAATTCGTAATTTCAAGCAATTATAATTGCGTTTCAGTAATATCTTCGAATCAAATCCACCTATAGCAATACAAAATGATATAAAATCGGTAATAGAGCAACAGGGGTGGAATATTTATTTAATTGACAATTATCTCGAAACGAAAACAAACCAGTTGTCGGTTAATTCAACATTTCTATCGGTTTTTTACTATTTTCAATAAATTATTTGTATAATTTGTGAACGATCACCATTATGCGTATTATTCGAAGAAGTATACAAGAGAACTTTTACTCGGATATAAATGGGGAAAGTTTCACCATTAACTCGATGTGTTCGTGTATTTGTGTAAGTAGAGAGACGAATAAAGGAAAAAAATAAAAGAGAAAGGACCAAAGACAGGTACTATTGGGTGGTAAGAGGAAAAAAGAATTGTAGTAATGTTCTATTGAATTAATGGCCGTGTCTAATTCGTTGTTCAGTTCTATATACAGGAATAAAAAAGGGACAAGAAATTGACCTTAGTGGACATTTTTATTTATTGTTATTGTTGTTTTTATACAAATCACAAGGTAGATATAAATATGTAAACGGAAAGTAAAGATGAAAAAGTGAAGATAACGGGTCGTCTAAATCATAAATTCAGAACTGTTTGACGATTGCTTTATAAATAAAATTTGTACAATAAATTTGAAACTTGTTTTGTACGTTGAAAAGGAATCTTTCTACGTTATTTATAGTGCTTCTACTTACACTCGCCGGATTTATATCTTCTCCAGTTTGGAATCAAAGTATCATTGTAAATATACAAAATAAACAAATAAAAACATATTGGCAACAGTGCCACAATAATTTAGTTTGCAGTATATGTTGTGTCGTAGCTTTATTCATACTGTGCCAAATTTGACGCGTGTTACCGTATTTTTAAAACCAACTGACGGCATATCTGTATAGTTTACCCCACAGTTGGCTACGCAATTAAAACTTGGTGTCGGAGCTTTGTTCGGCTACTTTTAAATGTTAAATTTACGATAATATGTAATTGTACAATCGATATATTCCGCAATATTCTCAAATAAGCTTCCATTGTTGTATTATTTTTGTTTTAATGGAAATTTGTGGATAATTGGTGAATTTTCGTGCAATTGAGGTAGTTGAACAAATAAACGATCAAATTATATTACCGGTGAGGTAATTTAAACTTTTGGGGGAATTAAAATAAGAAAATTGTGATAAAGCTAGGCAACGATTTAATATAAATTTTAACGGATACCCCTTTATTATAAACTAAGCTTTTATACACACACACTGATCATGTCGTCCTCATCGTCATCTCTAACTACCACCTTTGATTATAATTATTAATCCGAAACCCAACCAGGTACACAATAACACACCAATAGATGAGCGAAGATTGCAGAGATGAAATTGCTATATACAAGCGTACATTATATTTATGAATTAATTATAATAATCGAAATTATTGAAATTAAAATTAGAAAATTTGCAAACCAACGAAATCGCTCAATACGTATCGATTTTTCAGAACTGGAGGCAAATACACCAGTACTTTGATAGGGGTGCAACTTCATAAATATACAGTAGATGTATATACACGGTATTTCCTTATGCCCTAAAGGCCAATTCATTTGATATGATAAATTGATGTGTATGTGTATACACTGCTATACAGTCAGATCATTTACATAAATACGATGGATGAATATAAATTTTTTGAATTTTTACAACCCTGTAGAAAAATCAAAATCATTATCGAATTTCGTATGAAAGAATCACAATCATTATGGAAAATCTTATATAGAGAATCACTGAACTGTGGAAAGTCACTCGATTTTCTCTCAATAGAAGAAAAGTGAACCGTATACGACAATAATAATAATAATAATAATAATGGCGGTAGTGATGATAATAATCCTTGCAGTATAAACGGTGGGGTGGTTTCAGATTGCTCGACTCTGACTGATTCAGAATAAATGGAAAGTATTTTCCATACAAAAAGCAGTTCCCGTTCGGTTTTTTCTTCGTTTTAATAATGCCAATCTTAAATCTATCTTCTACTACTACTACAGCCACCAAGAATACCTTCTACCAGTTCTTAGATTTATAAACAATGCAGTCTGTTGTGATTGTTCGGTTTTTTCAGTTGAATTTCTATCAAATCGTTGCAATGTTTCTTTTTCAACTATAACAATAAAACTATTTAAAGCATCGAGTCAATATAGCAACAATTTAGTCAACAATATTGGCAATACTGAGTTGTAAAGTCCCCTAGAATCGCCAAATTTCCTAGAAATTATTGATTATTTAAGAATAATTGGTAATCCTGTGAACTGCATGTATTCCACTTTAACATTATCAAATTAAAACAAAATATTTGATTATAATTTAGATTGTGAGTGGAATATTTTAAAGAATGAATAGCAATGTGGTTAATTAGGAAAGTTGTAAAACTTTAGGAATTTCTCAATTTTTAATATTAGTCACACCGCATCGAGTTTACACCGCATTTGGCCACTTTTTCATTATATAATGTCGTAGATTGCTTCATATTTTATTAAGTTTCAAGTAGCTGAACAAAGCTACGACACTAGGCGAGGAATCATAGCTATTAGGTTGTGATATACCACGTATATCGGTAATTTACCTAGCAGTTGACTGTGCTGTCGTAGCTTTATTGAGACCCTTGTAAAATATACTGCCAAGTATCAAATTGAACAAAATATGAAGCAATCTACGATACTACATCACCAATTTCAATATAAATTACCGTGATATATTTGGTATTATCGTAACTTTATTCGTTGACTTCTCTTAATACATTTGATCAACTGGCTGGACAAAGCTACGACACTACGTTAAAAAGCATGGACAACTGCAAAATAAATGCACTCTATTTGAAAAAAGGACGAAAATCGATATTAGTGTAATTATTGAAACTACCAACTTTATAAAACTCCATCATTAGCTGTAAATGGAATTGTTTAGCAATAATTGATGCTCTCCGACTGGTAGCACAGTTCAATTTATTTTTAAACAGTTTACCGAATTGAAACAAAAAAAAACAGTAATTGTAATTCAGATTGTGATTGGAATATGTTTAAAAATTGAATACTAATTGAGGAAGTTGTAGAATTTTAGGGATTGTTTATTTTTCGATATTAGTCACACTGTTGTTTCAATTTATTTGTCTTGTTTCATTTGAATGTTTTGAAAGAAAATAGAGATACGTATTCTTATCGCAGACTCGTCTTATAAACTTTACAAAAGTTGATTATAATTAAGTTTGTGATTGGAATATTTTTAGAAAAATTGATAAAAACCTGCGGAGCTTGAGGTGCTGCTAAAATTAGAGATTGTATAAATGCCACCCTTTGTTCGTCTCGCGAGAGAGGGTTGTCTATAATCTTTAAGGTTCATTGTATAAATCTCTTACCCCAATACAGATTTGCATTATCTAAGAAAATCCAACAGAAGCATAATCTCCATTATTAGAAAGTTGGTACAAATTCAGCATTTCCGATTTATGAAAATTTCGGAGACATTTCTCGATAGATAACAAACTAACCAACCCCATAACGATAATGCGCATTATTAATATTTAACAAAGTTCTGAACTGAGAGATAGGAAAAAAGTTGGCATTTTTCCCCAATATTTTCTACCCTCTTTTCCAGCATTACTCGCAAAATCCATCCTAGTGGTTGTTGAATTTTGTATGCTACCAAACAACCGTATTAGAAGCTTTCTCTTCTAGGTGGAGAACATTAAAAATTCCAACATCTCTCACACTTGAAAGCTTTTTCGAACGACGGCCCCAGAAATCGACGAATCGAACAGAAAGGAAAAGCTTAGCAAACGGGAAAAAATCAACAACACCACCAAAGTGACTATACTACAACTTGTCAGCCTTACAAACATCAGATAGGATAAAGACTACATTATTCGAAGATGATAAAGTAGAAAAGAATAGGGAAATACGGGAAAGCGGGTGAAAATCTCTCGTATACAGGGTGATTCACTACATTTTATTAGTTTTTACTGACTAGATATACAATGTCGTAGATTAGTTCGCCTACATTTGTTGATGAATTTTTCAAGAAGAAAGCTACGACACTACGTCCTAAAAGTACAGCCAACTGCGACACGAAAAAAGCTCTGTAGAATAATGAATAAGTTTAGAAAATTGGCTATGAATTTTGTTTACACACGTAACTCCTGGCAATGGCTTTTTAATTGGGGAATTTTTCAATAAAACTGACGACAATTAAAAATAACAGCGAAACTTTAAAAAAATGTGCGAAATATTCCATATTGAAGAGTTGGCTTGATCGCGTTTGGGTCTTAGATTGATTCATATTTTACCAAATTTGTCACGTAAGCCACAGCCAACTGCGATATGAAATACCGTTATTCACCCTGTATTTGTATGAGATAAAACATTGATGAAGTGTTTTTGGTGTTTGAAAGGTAGGCGGATCAACTACCCTCTCAAGAAAAAAGTCTGTATTTTATTAATATTGAAGATTTCGGAGTATAGCGACAATTTGAATCTAGTCGCCATAGTCCTTTGTTTTAATCATTTGTTTTTATTAATATCAATTAGAATTGGTGCGAAAAGTATAAACAAATTAAAAGGAAGATAGAGATTGACCCCGAAATTTCACTGGAAAATCGTCAACGAGAGTAGAGAGAGCAATGAAAGAAGAACAAGAAGAGAGGGAGTTTGTATTGATCGTAGTAGGCGACGATCTACACTCTCCCTGCACACCGTTTACCCCCACCCACCACTCATTCACTAACAATTCTTCCTATACACACACACACATACACAAATAATTCCCGACACTAAACATATTACAACCACCACATTATAAGTGCGTGTTTTTTAATATATGCGTGTGTGAATTTAACAAATTTAATTAAATTATTTATAAAAATAAAAAAATCAAACGGGGAAACAATCGAGCATCATGTCAGTATAACCGTTATTCATTTGTCATTCAAAAATATAGGTTATGTTGTTATTGTTGTTGTTTGTTATTCGTTTGTCTGCTTATAAAATCAACATATCTGTGATTTGTGTGTAATAGTGTATCAAGTTCAAGGTTAAGTGTATATTTTATCAAGTGTCAGTTATATAATAATAATATTTAAGTGATAGTGAACCTGAAGAAGAGAGAGGCGTAAGAGGTGTACGTATACATTCACAAAAGGTCATTATCCTGCTCCATTTTTATTATTATTATTAGTATTATTATTATTAAACAAACTCAAGGTCATTATAAGTCTACAGCCCTGACCTAAAATCATCCCCCGTTTTCCTTAGCCGGCTAGATTATATTTTATTTCTTTCGTTGGATATGTTATTCTAATAAAATTCAGTGTTTCGAGACGAAATTTATCAAAGTCGTCGTTTGTTACACCACCAAGTTGTAGTGGTTGTTGTTGTTATTGTTGGTCATCTATCTACCAACATGGATGCATCACCTATACCTGCATATTATCATCAAGAGACCAGTTCAGGTAGAATTTTTTTAAAAAGGAATTTCTCCGCTCCAATGATTTGTGTGTGCGTGTATGTTGTGTTGGGAATTTCTACGATACAACCACCACCAACGGTTAAAAATAAACGAGCACAGAACCGAACTACAAAAAACTTTATATACAATTTTTTTTTAATCCATTTTTGCCTGTTTTTCTGCTCCCCTGAATCGAGAATTAGTAAAAGCAACAAGAAATCACGAACACAATTTTCTCTCTTGTAAAAAAAAAAAATTACATCGAAAATCGATTTCGCTATTAAACGAATTTCCTTTTTGATGTTGTCACCCCTTGGTAAAAAAATCGCAATTTAATATTTTGCACGCAAATAAAACAAGAGATTGTCTTTAGATACAGTTGGCGAGGCATATCCGGTGTCATTTATTATGCACCGGAGGACTTCCTGTGATTTTCTTGATAAACCATGTAGATGTGTTTTTTACATTTGTAGATAATTATAAAGGTGAGACGAAAGAAAAAACTACAAGTTTATTTTAATTCGACGCGATTCTAACAATTTTGCTCGCTTGAAAGCCGAAATATTCCTGTTTTTGTTTAAACAATTCAAATTTCGCGCTATAAATAATCATAAAACAAATTTCCATCAATACAATCATATTATTTCTCGTACATGTTCCTAATTCAGTTCTGATTGGATTAAAATGGAGATCGTTTAAAATTGGCGCTAAATTTCGACCAATTGTTTTATGTTTTGATGAGATCGGATTAATTACCAATCAAAATAAACTGTCGTTTTTAAATTATTTTATTGGCTTAAAATAAAATAGGCAACTAGATGTTTTATTGTAAATCGAATCCTAATCTCATTTAATTGGTAAATTAGATGGCATTAAGTTACGCTGTACGTTCTCAGTTCATGGTTCCTCGTGATAAGTGTAATTCCGATCAGGTGTTATTTAGAAATTTTCTATAAATACAAATAATTGGTAAACCATTTCTATAATTATCTCTATCCTCCTCCTACTCCTCCAATTTACTCCTCCTTCTCATTTAATCACCGTCGCCATATCATATTATCTCTATTGATATGCGTGAAAAAGGATTAAATCTGATTTGTGAACGAAATCTATCTATCTATACACACATACACGATACAGATGGATTTGTTAAATATATGTATACAATGATTATGCGCAAATCTAGCGAATACGTGGCCAGTATTTAATATTATCACAGTCTATATAAAAGTTACATAGGCGGCGGATATAACAAATCAAACGAGACGGTGACTGAACGATTGTGGGGGAAGTGGAGTGAAAGAGAAGATGTCTCGGCGACAACCCAATACTCAGTCGGCCATATCATTTATTCACGCTATATTCATATAAATCAACAAGATTGTTAGAGATGGTTAGATAGATCAGTATCTTTATAGATAATCATCATAATAGACATCGCTTTCTTTTGTTTTGTTTTTTTGTTTTTCAAAGAAATTAAAAAGAGAGTTTTATAGAAATTTCGACTTTATGTACTTGTGTTATAGGAACAGTTGAATAAATCCCCACCCACTACGACTACTACTACTTTTTCTTCGCCTATTTAAACTAATTAAAAAAACAAAATGGATTCTGCGCATAAATTCTAATTAATTTTCGCAATCACGTTCTAAACTAAAGAAATATTCAATTGTGAATTTATGCCTTTGAGAAAAATTTCTTCATTCATTCATTTAAATTAAGAAAAATTACAACCGCCGCCGTCTATTCGCTTTAATAACAATTAGACTGTATAGTACATATATGAGAATCATGCCGTATCGTCACAGTCTAAGTTGGTAATATACGACCATACCCATCCGACCGGTTCGTAACAAAATGGACTCGTCCACAAAACCAAAACACTGCCCCTTTTCGTTTATATCTCTCTACACACCGACCCGATCCAACAATATTATAGATGGCCGTATGTTGTATTTTCCAATGCCTACTATGATCATTTAAACATACAACTTACCTCTCTCTCTCGCACTTCAACCAGCTGTCAATCAAATTATTTCTATCTTTATCTATACGTATGAATAGAGTTTTTGTAAATTCACTTGTTTATAATTATTCACCAACAATTGAAAAACAACACTAATCACTCTATCAGTATTATTTTGGTAATTGTTGAATTTTCTTTTTTGAAAAAAAGTTTTGTTACAGTTTCGTATGTATAGAGGTGGTTAGCACGACTGATTCCTGTTCGTTGCCCCCCTGTTAAGAGGGAGAGAGTTTCATATTTGTCTATGTGTACGTATTATGTGTGTGTATAGACTGCATTTATCTATTGAGAGAGAGTAGATTGTTGTGGGTTTTGATTGGAGGGATGTGTCGACCAGTAAACTGTGTGTTAGGTTGAGATAGAACGATAGTAGGCGGGGACTATGCTAGAATGGTAGTGGGATGTTTAGTTGTTGTAATAGTAGTAGTAGGGATTAGATTTTGTAGGGGAGATACTTCTTGAATGTGTGAGTGAGACATCAGTGGCGTACATTACGCGAGTAAAATAATTAAAAATATCATTTATTTTATTATCTGAGTTTAATGTACAATAATTATTTATAAATAAAACGATAATTAATTGTAATTGATGAATATTTATGAAATTTGTTATTGTAGAATTGTTGGATAATTTTTATTTGTTCGATGATAAATGACGAGTCACTATTGTTTTTGATAGTGGGGCGTCACGACCAATAGTTTTATTTGTAAATGGACAGATGTTCCCTTTATTTCCCCACTCATCTATACACACACATGCATCCATATAATTGACACAATATTCCCTTTCCCCTCTATTTCCTCAACATCCCCTCTAATAAATATAGATCCAAATTAAAGTTTGGAGCATGGCTGTTTCAATATTAACGCATGCGTTCTAATAACGATTACTTTCGTAAATGATTGGCGAATTTAGGTCCCATTGCAGTAGGCTTAGATATATGTTTTTGATATTAAATAATCGACAAAAAAAAGGTTATTTTATTGATAAACAGGAACCTTCGCCATTATAGTCATTTATTGCTAAACACAAACATAGTCTATTTGATGCAGTTAGGAATCGATTGTTGAAACAATAGAATGAGAAACAATTGGTAGTTGAACAAATGGGATTCTTTCAGTGGCTTACTTTGTTTTAATTGTCTTAGAATTGGTAGAATTTAACGAATAGCATCGAAATATTAAATTTTATATTATTATATTAATTTAATTTAATTTTTGTTCATTTCAATGCAATAGTTTTCAACTTTTATGGTTTTATTGGGTCGAAATTTCGATACTTGCTTGGAGAAATCTGCTAAATATTGAGCAGCACCTTAATGTCGGCAACCAGAGAAGCATACTTGATTTTGTTCAAATTTTTTGGAAATTTCCGAAATTTTTGTTAAATAATGTAAATTCAATTATTGCTCAATTGTTTGTTGTATTTGTGATATTTTAGATTGAAATCCGATAAATTTACAACTATTGGTTTCAATTCGGTTGTTTAAAAGAAGAATTGGGCTTATTTACCCCCTCGAAGTTACCCTAATCGTTGCAGTTATTAAACCTATGTGTGTGTACGTATGCGTGTGTTGGAGATTTTGTTGGAATATCGTTTTGTCTTTCAGCTGGCTGGTGGTGGTGAACGAAGCCAATGCTCGACGCTGCTGAGGGTGCGCAAGCGTATTGATGCATAGCCCCCCCGCGGCGCTGTCATTGGCCTCCGTCAATGACTATGCGCCGCCAAAGTGTTCTCCATCGGTGGTTGTCTAGTGGATGGACGATACGAACGACGGTCACGACGACGGCGATGCTGCCGTTGATGATGACTACGATCTTGGTGGTGGTGGAGATCCCCACATTGTAGGGGAAATTCGGATTAGAAGCACCACCCTTATCAAATTTAACAAACTCGGTAAACAGAGACGACGCGATCCAATTAGTTAAAATATAATTAACAACCCTTCCGGTGATTTGAGTAGATGTTAACCATCTCAAGATGTTTTTACCCGACAATAAAGTTTTCGAAATAAATGCAAATCTGAACAGTATAAAAATCCAATTTAATCCCCCAATACAACAAAGGGTGCAATTCTACTACTACTAGGGTTCTGATTGATTTTTCTTCTCGCACCCTCAATTGCATTTCGTATATTGTCGCTGTCCGTTTTAACCCCTCTCTATTTTGACCTAATGAGAATGTAGGTTAGCAGGGTTATTTTTGATTAGTTTGTTGTCTTTCTCTTCTCATAAATATTTTCTTTTTGAAACACGTATGCATAACATCCCTTAATTATATTGTATAAGGGTTAGTGTAAAATATAATAGGGGTGTGGATTATTTTCAAGGGAGGTACTCTCTCACAAACACACATTCTTATACAGATTGTGTTATTGTACTGTAGGGTAGAACGGTAGGGGAATATAAAATATGGTGGTGATTTACCAAGAGCGTGACCACTTCCTTTCGTTTTCTAACTATTGGGGTAGATATTCCAATTGTATTTTTCTTAAAAAAATAGGAAATTCAGACATTTTTTTGGCCCTCCTCTTGAAATATTTACAGGGGATGCAAATATTTTATTCATTATTAAAAAACAATAATTGATTCAAAATGGCGATCATTTATTATTCGAAATTATAATACAGGATCGGCTTAAAAAAATAACAAATTGTTTCGATAATTAGTTTCATGAGAAAAGTGAACAAATTTGCGATTAATATGAGAAGTTCGGCTCCTTGTAGAGTGACAATTGGCAGATTGTATAGCAACAGGTGGTCAATATACACAAGTTGTATTCCAAATACCTACGAGCTTTATTTAATGAGATGCACAACCTAAAAGTTACACCTGATTTAAGATCTCTACTTTCGCATTATACAGGATATAAAACACAGTTGGCCATACTTTTGATGAACAAAGTCGTAACTTACTTCATATTTTACCATATTTGTCATTTTTCAATCAAGTTACGACATAGATAGCTTACATATGCCCAATTACGAGGTGAAATGCATCAAAACGTGCAACAAACTTGCTTCTCATTGGACTTTTCATTTTTGTTTTCTATTTAATATTTGGACACTCTTCGAAGGGACATCCGTTATAAATTATAAATTCCATTTAGTGGTAATTAGTATAAAATAATAGATAGGGAAGGATTTCTAATTCTTTAAAAATCCACCCCTTAAACCAATTATAAAAGCCATAAAATCGCTTGATACACGATATTAAGATTAAACCAAAATCCCTTTAAACACATCTTAACTACCCCTATATTTCTCAATTTTTTTTCGAGCATTTCCCGATAATACACTTATCATTAGTTACAGTTGACTTATATCCGTAAATTCCTTACCCCTAGAGAGAAATCCCCTCTAGATAGTATTTTTTCGTTCATATATCAACCCTCCATGAAAATATCAATCATTCCATTAAAATGTTATGATAACAATAATTGTAAGTTTTTTGATAAGAGACGATAATTTCTGTTAATTAGAATAAAACAATAAACACGTTGATAAGGCTTGTATTTCGATAAATAGGGAAATTATCGGGCGAATGTATGGGTTTGTATGTGTGTGTGGGCGGAGTCTTGTAAGGGGTGCGCCGTGTTGTATAAAACGAAAACTTGTCACAAACCTGTTGATATCATCGAATCACACCACCACCACCACCATTACAACCCTGAATAACAACAGTGACGAATAATAGAAGAAGAAAGAGCATTAACGGAAGAGGGTGGGTGGTGGCTGTTATTATGACGATGGTGGCGGCAGCGGCGGCGGCGGTGGCATAAATAAACAAAACAAAGTCGAATTACTGATAAGACATTTTTATCTCTCTCGCTTTACTGTAATTCAATGATAACAACATCTTATCTAGAATTTGTCGTCATTCGATCTGTTTTTCTAATTATGTTTTGACATGTGATTGTTTCCAGGATCAATGTTGTCGGTAACTAGATTGTGTCGTTTTGGGAATTTCCCAGCCCTTATCAGAGGCTTATCAGGGGGTGCCCTACCCGAATTAACCAAGGTATAGATTAACAATTGGGAAAAATCGAAATCACTCGCTCATTTTTAGGACCGTTACCCTAATGTTAAACGTGGCAATTTCAACGAGCTAAATCAGAAACATTTAGACTTCTTTTGCAATGTATTGGATGAGAATCGGGTAGTTACCGATCCTGAGGATTGTCAACCGTTCAATGTTGATTGGAATAAAAACGTACGAGGTATTCTGTCATAAAATCCACCCTTGAAGTCATCGTAATTGAACAATTCAGGTTACAGTCAATGTGTTTTGAAGCCGAAAACTAGCCAAGAAGTCGCTCAAATCTTGAAATTCTGCAATGATAACAATCTAGCAATTGTACCGCAAGGTGGTAACACCGGTCTAGTCGGTGGATCCGTACCAGTATTCGATGAAATCGTCTTATCGTTATCATTAATGAATAAAATCACCAATATTGATAAATATTCGGGGATTTTAGTGTGCGAGAGTGGTTGTATTTTAGAGAAATTAGACGAAGAATTGGCCAAATTCGATTTGATGATGCCGCTAGATTTGGGCGCTAAAGGTAGTTGCCACATTGGTGGTAATATATCGACGAATGCCGGTGGTTTACGGTTGTTACGTTATGGTAATCTCCAAGGCAACGTATTGGGCGTTGAGGCTGTAATTACAACCCAATTCTAAATTCGTCATCACCGTTAAAATACACGACAAATCAACTGGACGATTGTATAGTGGTTCTGTTGATTCATCGATGATGACGACTTTGAAATTGTTTTATTCTTGTAATTTTTTTAACAGGTGAAAGCCGATGGTACGATTCTAGACTGTTTGAGTACGCTGAAGAAGGACAATACCGGCTATCATTTGAAACATTTATTTATCGGTTCTGAGGGTAGTTTGGGGGTTGTAACAAAAGTCGCTATCCAATGTCCATCGAAACCGAAATCGATAAATTTAGCCTTTTTAGCTTTGGAATCTTTTGAGAAAATTTTAGAAACTTTCCAACGTGCCAAACGCGAATTGGGCGAAATTCTGTCATCATTCGAATTAATCGACGATCTATCAATGGACGTTGTTGTCAATAATATGGGATTAAAATCGCCATTAAACGGCAATTATCCATTTTTCGTACTCATAGAAACCCAAGGTAGTAATGAGAAACACGATCAAGAGAAAGTCGAGCAATTCTTAGAGAATATCATGAACGATGGTACAGTTCTCGATGGGACTGTTACAAATGAACCGACAAAAATGAAGAACATTTGGGAGGTGCGTGAGAGCATCACCCAAGGTCTATTACACGACGGTTATTGTTTCAAATACGACCTATCGTTACCTTTGGATAAATTCTATTCGATTGTCCCGGTGATGAGGGAGAGATTAGGGGATGAAGCGGTACGGATTTGCGGCTATGGACATATCGGTACTAACAACCACCGATCTTCCGTTATGATTGTTAATTGTTCTAAGATTCTAGGTGACGGTAATATTCATTTTAATGTGACTGTACGGGAATTTACCCAGGAGATTTTAAAGAAAATTGAGCCCTTCGTTTACGAGTACACATCGAAATTGAATGGTAGCGTCAGTGCGGAGCATGGAATCGGTTTTAGGAAACCGAAATATGTGCAATATTCGAAAAGTGATAGTGCTATCGAATTGATGAAAGATCTAAAGAAACTCATGGACCCCAAGGGAATACTCAATCCGTACAAAGTACTACCCTGATCGTTATTTTTTATTGTTAATAAAGGCGTAATTGACGAATCGAACGTATTCTGCACTCTACCTCGATCCTCATCTTCACCAATTTCCAATCGTTTTTCTATAAATAGATGAAGATGTGACTAGTGAACGGTAAGTAATTCTGACAATTAGTTTCGAATTGGTTACAATCTGTAAATGTGCCGACAATCGTGGGAATTTGGCAATATCGTACAACCTTGCGGCCACCATCTTTGATCAAAAGGCGGCAAATTCAATTGTAATTGTTGTATATTTTTTTAAATTTATGTTCATTTTTATTATTGTTATCTTTACCATTTTGAAGCAAAGGTCACTGATAAATTATTATTGTTTTTTGATTAACTTAGAAGTTTTTCCATTGAAATGTTGAAGTATTTACCGAAAATTCGCCAACGAAGACACCTCCATTTGAAACCCGATTTTATAAAGGTGTAATTATAATTTTTTAAACTCCAATTTAATTGTTTTTTTCTTTTTATTAGAACAAATATAATGTGACTCGTGGTAATTTTAATTATGCAACCGCCGAGCATTTGCAATATTTTCGGAATTTGTTGGGCCATAATGGCGTAATTACCGATACTGTCGATTTAGAGAAGTACAACGTTGATTGGTTCAGAAATCTGCGAGGTCAGTTGAACGATAATTAGAAATTTAGAAAAATTGCAACAATCGCTAATTTCCAGGCGCTAGTGGTGTTGTTTTAAAGCCAAAAACCACCGAGCACGTATCGAACATCCTGTCGTTCTGTAATCGGAATAACCTAGCCGTTTGTGTACAGGGTGGCAATACAGGGGTGGCCGGCGGTGCTACCCCTATTTTCGACGAAATCCTTCTATCAACCGAATCGATGAACCGCATTGTCGAAATTGACGAAATTTCCGGTTGGTTTTCGCTTATAAAAAAAGAATAAAAGTGATAGTTTTGAATTTAGGGGTTTTACAGTGTGAATCTGGCTGTATTCTGCAGAATTTACAAGAGACAGTAGAGGCGAAAAATTTAGCATTTCCGCTAGATTTAGGAGCGAAGGGCAGTTGTCAGATCGGCGGTAATATCTCAACGAATGCTGGCGGTTTACGATTGTTAAAATTTGGCAATTTACACGCTAATATTCTCGGATTAGAAATTGTAAATTCGTGTTCATTAAAAATAAGCTAAAATAATCGAAAAATTGAAGGTTTTAGCAAATGGTGATATTCTAAATTGTATGAATCCGATGAAGAAAGACAACACCGGCTACCATTTGAAACACCTCTTTATTGGCGCCGAGGGTAGTTTGGGGTGTATAACAAAACTTGCTATACAATGCCACCCTTTAACAAAATCAACGAATTTGGCATTTTTGGGCTTACAAAATTTCGATAAAGTCTTAGAAACTTTCCAAAGGGCTCGGAACGAATTGCACGGGATTTTATCGGCGTTCGAAGTCATCGATTATCAATCGATCGATCTATTGAAACACATCAATCTATCGTCGCCGATCGGCGATTATCCGTTCTTTATTCTGTTAGAAACTCTCGGTTACGATAGAGACAATGACCGTAAACGGGTCGAGCATTTCCTGGAGGTGTGTTTGATCAAACACAACATTTTGAATGGTGTAGCGACAGATGAACCGGCGAAAATTAAGAATCTGTGGTCGTTACGCGAGCGTTTACCCGAAACATTCAGTTATGACGGCTTTGTTTATATGTACGATGTTTCATTACCATTACAGCATTATTATAGGGTTGTTGATTTGCTGCGGGATTATTTAAAGGGCCGTGCACACCGAATTTTTGGTTTTGGTCACTTGGGCGATAACAATTTACATTTGCAGATCACTTGTAAAGAATTCGATGAGGACTTCAAGAAGATTATTGATGAATTTATTTACAGTAAAGTACAAGATTTCGGTGGCAGTATTAGTGCCGAACATGGGGTTGGTTTTTTGAAGGCTGGTTATCTAGCGAAATATAAAACACCAATTGAATTACAATTGATGAAGAATTTTAAACAATTGTTGGATCCTAAAGGGATTCTAAATCCGTACAAAACCGTAATTTAGTTGTTTTGTACACAAAACTGGGAGTGACATTTAGCAAAAATCATGATTATACAGAGTTTCCAATTTTCTAGTGCTATGACCTAAATTCTTTAGTAAAAAAGCCTCAAATTTGTATAAATTGAGGATTTATAATTTCGGTCAACATATGGAAATTTCGAATGACTATAAAGTACGCAAAAATTGTGTACAATAATTTTACAAATTGTCCAAAATTGACAAAATTTAGAACTGCTTTTAATTGAAAATAATTGTAATTGAACGTTTCAAATTCCACCGTGTTGGGGCCGTTACATTAATGCTCCATTGATCAATAATTGCAACTGATTTGTACTCATATTTTGGAACGATAGTTAGCCAAACATACCAGAAACCGTCAGTCGTATTCTGTAACTGTTCCATGACAACGTAGTGGCTTTTTGAATAGGTTAGCCGCCTTAATTCCATCATTTCCATTACTTTAATCAAATAAAATTTTGTGTCGTTGCTGTAATATTACTAGAGACTGAAGTTCGCTAGTTTACCAAATTAATAGAAATGATGGAATGGAGTCTTTTCCTCGTAGAGTCGTCATGGTAACGAATCTACAAAGAGTTATAGAATATGACTTATTTAGTATTTCTCTAATTTTTTAGAGATTCGTTACTATACCAACAGTGGACATCAATAGTCACCTGTATTATTCTTGTCTCTTTTCAATTATAGATCTAACTTTTGATCTCCAGCGTTGTTGTGGCAACGAATCGCTAAAGTTAGAGAATACGACTGTATAAAAATGTACTCCTACCTTAACGTCAATAATTTAGCTACAATTAACTATTTTGGACGATAATATATAGAATAAAAAGTACTTCACATTTAATATTTTTATTTTTACTCTTATAAAATTATTAAAAATTTAATAAATAATAATTGAAAACAGATATGGTGGTGTTCATTTAGGCGACTCGTGTCCCAACGACAATTTTCTTCGGTTTAGACACATTCAAATAGAACAACATCGCCGTTAAACTAATAATTGAAGACATTACAATAATACAAAAAACATAACGAAACCAAAAATCGTTGTCTAACAACTCGATATCACTAAACCACCATATTAGACACATGATAAAATTCTCCAAATAAACTAATGTAAAGAAACCATAATAAATAAATTTAGTCTTTTTGAATTTAATTTTAAACTCAATTATAACAAATAAATAGATTAGACCTAAAAATAGGAAAAATACAGCTTTGGCACGTTGGACATGATCGGTTTTGGCATCGTAAATCAAACACAATTCAACCAATACGAAATGCACCACCAAAAACCATAAGACTTGTTGGTGGTAGAAGTATGCAAAAGAGGAAATAGCAAGGATTCGTGTTAAGATAAAACAGGACCACCAGAGAAACGCCACCAATTTCCCAGCAAGATCATCTTCGGGTAAGGCGCGTATATAAATTAAACGTTGTATGTTAAAATCGGGTTGGACCGAGTCGTTTAGTGGTGTTTGTGGACTATTGATGGATGTTTGACGATCGATTTGTGCCGGTTCTAAATAAAAATCGCTACTCCGTCGACGTTCCGTTAATAAATTCCGTTGTAATCGTGGATCATGCCTCAATACAACATTATCTACAGTTGGACTTTTTTGTTGTTTATATGATTTGTACCATGGATATTGTTTACCGGCTAATTTCTGCGTTTTAAATCGTTGATAGAACGTCGTAATCGCTGATAATTTCGATAAATTAAAGACAATACTCAAAACTTGAGCATCTGCAGTTTGTTTCTCTATTGTTGTCGACGTTAACATCAACAAATGGATTTGGAAAAGAATTTGCGGTAACGACTGCAGGAAAGCTTGAAGAAATAAATACAATTCAACACTTCGTGGCGCCGTTATTATCCTTACAGCTTCTGAAATCTCGTCATCATCGTCGGTACGCAGAGCCTCAATCGACCAAAACAACCGTTCGGCATACCTACAAATCAACACCGAGAACAACACAATTTCTGTTTTTAAACAAACAAATTACCTCCAAACACTCCACAATGGAAAACACAAATGTTGTACGAATTTAATGATGAACCATTTGATATTGTCGAAACCGTAACTGTCCGGCTTTGGCCACAATTCTAGCGTTGAAATCGTTACAATAAAACTTCCCAGAACTGGNAGGAAAGCTTGAAGAAATAAATACAATTCAACACTTCGTGGCGCCGTTATTATCCTTACAGCTTCTGAAATCTCGTCATCATCGTCGGTACGCAGAGCCTCAATCGACCAAAACAACCGTTCGGCATACCTACAAATCAACACCGAGAACAACACAATTTCTGTTTTTAAACAAACAAATTACCTCCAAACAGTCCACAATGGAAAACACAAATGTTGTACGAATTTAATGATGAACCATTTGATATTGTCGAAACCGTAACCGTCCGGCTTTGGCCACAATTCTAGCGTTGAAATCGTTACAATAAAACTTCCCAGAACTGGCGCGTACAGTACGAAAATCGTTAAAGACGCCCATATCGGATTGTCGTCTTTATAATGACGATAAACCACAACTAAATCACTAGCTAACAGAAAACTGTAGAGAAAAAATGAACAAATACTCGGTATTAGGTGGTTTATCCAAATGTTTTGATGCGGTGTTAATTGATAACCGAATAAAGTGCCACCTAATAATTTCTCGTTTTCGTTCATTATTCACAAAGGAATAATAATA
>JACDRQ010000215.1:0-108397 GCA_013841215.1 Hycleus cichorii
AAAAGCCTGGTTCAAAACAATCATTTTTAATAGGTGAAAATGCCTATCGAATTTCCCCTTGATTTTCCCGAACTTCCAAAATTTGGCGTCTATTACGTGAATTCCTTACCTGTTCGGAAAACGTAACACGTTTCAAATTGTACAAGAAAACCTTTAAGAAACTGCAATTTTCCTTAATTTTCCGGGAAACTACCGGACCGTTTAGCATATTTAGGAAGCTCTTTCAATTTGCTATCAATTTTAATTGATAGCATTGCAAATAAACTGATAACGATTGATAGGGGAAAATTTAAGGAAACAATATGGCAGCAATTTCCAATTAGACCGGTGGTTTTCCGGAAAATTAAGAAAAGCAGCAAGTTTGTTGAAGGTTGTCTTGCACAATTTTAAACACAGATAATTAAATGTCACCTTCGGAAAACTGATGCTTAGATTAATTCACGTAATAGAGGCCAAAATTTTGAAAACTCGGGAAAATGATAGGGAAATTTGTTAGCCATTTTCACCTGTTAAACATAACCGTTTGACCTTTTTTACTTTATAGACGATTCTATGGATTTTGAAATTATGCGTAGGAAAAAGCCTGTTTTCCATGCGATTTTCCTATGGAACTAAACAAGATTTTCACATAACAGTAGCATGTCTTTAAAGTCCATAGAATTTTCTACAAACTGGAAAATGCGTCTCGAATTTCCCCTTGATTTGCCCGAACTTCCAAATTGGGCCTCTTACGTGAATTCCCTAGTTGTTCGGAAAACGTAACATGTTTAAAATTGTACAAGAAAACCTTCAACAAACTTGCTATTTTCCTTAATTTTCCGGAAAATTCCGTTTAGCGTATTTGGAAAACTTTCAATTTGCTATCAATTAAACTCCATATTCATTGAAAATAAATTGATAAGGGGGAAACTTTAAGAAAACATTTCTAGATTTCTATCTAAAACCCTAAATTTCCACATTTTCAAAACTAAAAAACCCCTCCTTTTTAGGTCTTTCGAACAAGCCCAAATCTTGGATTTTCCTTAAAAAATGAACGAAATTTCCGCTTTTTTACCGGCCCCTAAAATGAGACTTACTCGGTACTTTCGGTGGGCAATACCTCGTGCAGTGAAGCCACTGGAAATTACTCAAAGGAACCGCGTTATCACAAATATCACTATTATCACTAGTTTTCGGACAACTAACCCCGGCACGGTTCAAAATATGGTCTATACTGAAATCGGAGTGATTTCGTGTTGTATTATCGGACTCATCCATTCGTTGTAGCAAAATCATAACAATTATCGCCGAAATTTTCGAAAACTTGAGCCAAATTCGACAAGACTACTGATTTCCAACTGTGATACTAGTCGGGTTTTATAGTGATAGTACCCCACCACCCTTAGAATTGGTGGTTTTCGGTTTTGAAACCGACTAGATCCCATCTTTTTGGGCAATTATGCGTAAACTAGTAGCCCAGTGTATCAATGGTAAACAAGAGACGACCGGTTATCGGGTCTATCAGGTTACATCATTGTTATTGTTGATTCGAATTAAGGGTGGGATTCTAGTCAAATTCGCCCGATTCCAAAATCACAGTTTTTAACAATTATAGTTGCAGTAAAACAACTTTTTAATCCTATTATTTAGTAGTCGATTTTGTTGTCTTTCAACCGAATTTCTCAACCACAAATCAACTCGAATAATGACTGATAGATCTGATAAGCGGCTGATATTGGTGGTTCTTTCTACTGTTATTAATTATTGTGTTCAAGCAATCGTTGTTAATTCGTTATTACAAGCAGAAAAGACTAGGATCATCCCTGGTGGTCTTTTATGTATACATCTAATACTAGAGTCCCTTGTAAATATTACAACAGAAAAGAAAAGGGGGGCATCCGTATTTAAATATTCATTTACTGTGTAACCGATATCGTTGAATTCTAGTACCGAATCATATGCGTAAGAAGACGAACAACAGTTTTTGTATTTGAAACTTTAGGAAACGAGGGCAAATTAATAAAACAAAAAACTGTTATCAGAGATTCCTACGTTGATGTAAGCATTAAATTGTAGTTTCAAGCGGAAATTTTTGATGCCATTGATAATGGAACGGAAACACTGTAATCTACTCCAAAAATACAATCAACTCCCAATAAATAATTCATCTATCCATCATATTAATACCCGATTTCATCCCTTAAATACAAGTTTGGATGCGCGCTTGTAAACGATACTGTTCGGCAGTAAAAAGGCACGTATCATCGTATCATTCTATTAAAAATTAACGTACCGTTTTATCCGTCTATTGAATTAAACAAAAATACAGATGTAACAGCAACAATAAATTTGTTGTTTAGCCTGGAAATATCGGTAATTTGACACTGTTTGTTGTTGTAAAAAGGCGGCTGGTTGCACACAACAACCACAATGAAGAAAACAGAAAGCTTCAAAGGCTCGTGCCTTTTGACTAGTCTTCGTCCAAGTTTGTGTCCAATAGAAAGTCCATTTCATAAGGGATTTGTACGGAAAGTAGGATAATCCAGTCTATTATCCCGTCAAACTAGGATTTAAGAGTTCTAATTATAAACAAACCATTCACGTTTGAATTTACAATAATGAAAGGAACCTAATCCGGTAGATTTATCATTGAATTAAAACGATAACAGTATTGTTAATGATAAAATAGTTGAGGATACAGGAAACTCACCCCTAAGCCAGCAACTCCCAAAAATGCGCATTCTGAAAGGGATTCTTTCTCGGTTCAACTTCCTCAAATATTTGCATGTTTTTATCAAATTCTGTACCGTAATGGAATTCATTACAATACAATTAACAGGATTTTTGTGGAGATTTATAAAGCACCCGGTATTTTTAATCAAACAACCGGGCTTGTGAAATATTCTCGAGAATTCCAGAGAAAACCGTCAATCTATCTTGGATAAAATGGAAATTTCCAGTCATTATTTCCGTGAAAAAACCCCCATTTTCATCCATATTTATTTATGGATAGCCGTGGAAATCGGGGGCGGTTTCTCAATGAAATCTGTGTTGTACACTATACGCTATAATTATAAAATTCAGATTACAACCCCTGAAATGTTTCAAGATAATTATTTTCCACTAAATCAATTTCCACAAAGATATTCTCATCTGATTCTGGTTTTCGATCGCGATAAGGAAATATTGAGTGGTTCAAACCAACAACTGCCCCACTTGAGGCGACCCCTAACAGTTTCCAGTACAATACAAAAATTGTTAAAAGGACCATAATGGGAATTTTTCGATGTAATTACCGACGATAAATTGAAGAAAATATCAAATTTCGGTAGTTTCAGGTGAAAATCCACAATAACCCTTCTATTTCGATGATTATCGAATTAATTTGCGGTTGTTATTGTTGTGGGTTGTTGTTAAAACCAGAAGGGTGTGTTTAATAGTCCTTTAAGAATACACAAATACAGATCGAGATAGAATTGTATCTATTTGAGGGGTAGATTTGTTTGTGATAAGAATCAATCTAGAATAGGGGATGTTTTAAATGCTTCAATATTGTAAACAACTGGAACAGTTTATCGTGTTGTATTGTAATTTGATAATGTGATAATAAAACAACATTTATATTTAATGCGGTTAAATGAGTTTTCAATTAGTGCAACACAATCATCCCTTAAACTATCCTAACGGCGACATTTCAACAGTTTTGGTTACATTTTTTAGTGAAATGCACCCTCAATCTTCTGATGTCATAATTGACTTATGAACAATTTGAACGACAGTTGAGGAAATTTTAAGGGGTTGGACTAATCATTTTTTATCGAAAATTCAAGTTCGAGAAATTTTAAGTTATAGGGAAACTCGAGAAATATGTTTTGTTAATTTTCCTCATAACTCAGCTTATACCAATGAATATGGGGTTTAATCGATGGAAAGGGCAAAAGTTTGTTGAAAGTTTTCATCCCCAATCTTAGACAATCTGGGAAATTCACGTGATATCAAATGTTTGGAAGTTCAGGGAAAATCAAGGGAAATTCGTGGGCCATTTTCACCTATTCAAAATGGAAATGTTCAACCGGGTTTTTTCAATTTATAGACGATTTTATGGATTTTAAAATTGTGTGAAAATCTTGCTTATATTCACGGGAAAATAGCGTGGAAATCGGCTTTTTCGTTTACTGGAAAATTTGTTGCAAATTTGGAAAACTATTAGTTAAAGTTTTCACACTTGCTGAAACTATAAAATTCTAATACAGCTCTTTCGAGCAAGCCCCAAAACTAGAATTTTCGTCAAAAATGGTCGGAAAATCGTTCGTCAAAATTTCCTTTTTACAGACTCTAGTCCGGGTCCTTCAGTTTTAGGGTATTTTGTTTTAAACCATGTGTATTTTTGCTAAATTTGAACGAAAGTTGAGTTGAAGGTTTTTGCAAAATTCTGCAGATTCTGAGGGTTTTCATCCAAAAAATCATCAAATCTAATCTATACTTACGGGAAATTCGGCAATTTTTTGTTCATATTTTTCTCGAAGATTCTAATAATTAGTTGTTTGATCGTAACCGAGATAATTATTTGGTGTCAAGGTAAAAAGTTCACCCTTTCCCATCTCCACGTACACTTTCCAATTTTGTTGTAATCGTTTCTTATTCATTGTAGAGTTTCCAGTTACCAGTCAACTGTTGTACTGTTAACACTCTACTGATTACAGCAATAAAACAACAAATAAGCACCACCAATCAATCAATAGAGCGATTAAATTAAATTTTCATCCAAAATGGGTATTCCGACAGTAACTTTGAGTTCTGGAAATGAGATGCCGATGATTGGGTACGGTACTTGGCAGGTGAGTTATCGAACAACACAAATAAATCCCCTAAAAGCACCGGAAATAGTTCGTTTATACGCCTGTTTCTTGATACTTTGATTTTTCAGAAAATTTGGCTTAATTTGAATCGAATAAATTGCTCTTCATTAAAAGTTACGCCCGAGTGCGCTCAATTTCTGTGACAATTGTCCAAATTCAGTGCAACAAACTTTTTGTATGTCACGCTGTCTGTTGCATAAAATACAGTTGCATTCTCTTATCAGCACCTTGATAACTTGCATTTAAAAAATAAAACAAACTGTTTCATTATTGGGGAACATATTTAGGGTGCAGTTTTGGCGCACGGCCTGTATTCAAAAATTAAGGTCAATGCTTCTGTAGTTGGATTGTTTTTCAATATTCACAAAGAATTTCAATAAAATCTTGTTTCGGTTGATTTATTGCTATAACCTCTGCTTATTGGTGATAATTCATCGGAGATAATTAAGAATAATTAATAGCAATACTGTGAAACGTTATAATGAAGGTCTCTTAATTTATGGATCATTCGTTCGTTTTTATCAAATATAAAATTAATGTCATTAATGATAACGTTGTATTTGCTTCTATCAGGTTAATATTTGTAACCTGATAGCCAAATAAAGAGATCTCTTCAAGATAAGGAACAATTTCGGAGTCACAAAAATTTTAAAATCAGAATCAAATGAGATTCTCACGGAATTTTGACCGAATTCTACTTTCAGATAGTCTCTGTTAATCTGTACAGGTGATTAAAAAAATCCATTACAAACCAATACATTGAACTGTTTCTTTTACGAAAAGAACCGTTGATGATGGGAGGCAAGAACGGAAGGTATTTTGATTGAAATTCGACGAACGCTCCAATTTCCCTCATTTGCTTTCTATTTTCTCCCATCTCCCACCGACTAGCTCTACTAATGATTTGATTTTTGTTCGGTTGGCGATAGGCGAAAGATGAAGAACTGGCGGCAGCAGTCGATGCAGCTTTGGAAGCCGGCTACCGTCACATCGACACGGCTCACGTTTACGACAACGAGAAGGTCATCGGTGATGTTGTCAATCGTTGGATTAAATCCGGCAAAATTACAAGTAATGAAACCGTTCTAATTTGAGAGCATTATTGATTTCTTGGATTAACAGGGGATGATTTGTTTATTGTCACGAAACTACCACCTAGTGGAAATCGGCATGATGGCGTTGAGAAGTATTTGAAACGTTCGCTTGATTTATTGCAAATCGATTACGTTGATCTATATTTGGTTCATGTACCGTTCGGATTTAGGGATGTCGAAGGTGATTTACATCCGCATACACCTGATGGCCGGATCGATATGGACCTTAGTACGGATCATGTGGCCGTTTGGAAGGTGAGTTTTATTGTAATCAGTGCCGGACTGGCCGTTTGAAACGGAATTAGAAAGAATGTAAGGGGCAATTTTCCTCCTTAACATTCCCTTTCTAATACTATTTTATTTACCTTCAAAAATAAATTAAATATTGTGTACTATAAGACCGTCAGTTTTGGCAATTTCCCGGAAAATTAGCAAGCCGATTGGAAAATTTCTTGCAGATTTGGAAAGAGCTTTTAATTTTCTATTTATTTTGCAAAAATTATTCCGAAATTGTTAACATTAGATAAATTATGGGCGAAAATACAGAAAGCTTTGCAAAAATATGGAAAATGCTAGATTTTCGTCTATAAATTAAAATTCAAGTGAAATTTTCCAAAACCAAAAACTTTCTCTAATGCTCCTTGAAATGCTCTTTCTAATGCTGCTTTATTGATTGCAATATTTGCGAAATTAAACGAATTATCGATTATTAAATATTGGCATCATTTGGAGTTCAAATCGAAAAAGAGGTACAGTACAGACTCGCCAATTTTCCGGGAAAACCAGCAAACCGGTTGGAAAATTTCTCGAATATTTGGAGAGCGCTTTCCATTTCCTATAAGCTCTGCCAAAATTACTGAAAAATAAACAACATCGGTCAAGTTATGAGGAAAAGTGTAAAAATAATGGAAAATATTACGAAGAAGCATACTTCAAAATTTTCCTCTCTGACTCCGGATTCAATTGGAATTTTCTGAAATGAAAAGTCCTTAGATCCACGTTGAAACGCTCTTTTTGGATCCGCTCCAATTTTTGCGATATTTCCAAAATAGGCGAGATATCGATTATAAAAATTATCTTTCATGCTTAAAAAATAGTAATTCAAAGGGCAATTGCATGGGCCTCGCTCGAACCGGTTTTGCTACATGACGTTCCCTTCCACAAGTCTCGAAAGCTCATCACATCATCTGCTGAGTTACTTACAATTAGAATGTGCTATTTCGAAAAACTTGGCTCATTTTCCCAAAAACGAAAAGAAAATTTAAAAAGCAATTGCTGAGGACGCTAGCCTCAACTTTCTAGTTTCTATCTTTGTAAAATTCGTTTTATTTTATTGATTGTCCAAAAATCTACGCTTGAAAATATAACACCCTTCTTGGTTGGTAAATGCTGTTTTTCGGAATTTTCGCGAGAACCAGTAGGATCTTCCAAATTTTACCCAATAGGGGCGATAGAGGCTTAAATGGAAATGCTTTTCTTGTGAGGATGGCTTGCTCCGAGCCCGGCCCTTAATGGCAGTTAGCCCCGGGTAACCCCCTATCCAGTCCGGGCCTGATTGTAAATGACGCAAAAATCACGAATTTTATAGGATGAATTAATGATACACCCGATTGACTCGAACTGTGTCAATTATTACCGTAAATGTTAATAAAATTAGAATTGCATGATAAACCTCAATCGATTCGCGAATTAATAAAATAAAATGAAATAAAAACCCAACCGAACACGATAATAACAAAAATGCAACCTTAGTCTTTGTTTTCCAAGTCAAGGTTCCCAGTTGCGTGTAATTCCGCAATTATTAACCTCCCAATAATCGATTTTTTTTAATACTAGTAATTTATATAACTTGAGAAATTGCTTTCAAGGCAATGGAGAATCAAGTTGATGCCGGCTTAACGAAATCCATCGGTATATCCAACTTTAATATCAAACAAATTGAACGAATCCTAGAGAATGCCCGCATACCGCCGGCTAATTTACAAGTCGAATTGCACGCCTACAATCAACAGAAGCCACTGGTCGAATTCTGCAAGAAAAATCACATTGTTGTGACAGCTTACTCGCCGTTAGGATCACCCGGATTGGCCCAATTTATGGAGCAATTCGGGCAAAAGTAATAGCAACTCCAGTCGTAGCATTACGGTTAATATTTGAAATTCTAGAATTGAACTGCCGGATATTTTGAACAATCCAACGGTGAAGGAGATTGCGGAGAAGCACGGCAAATCGACGGCGCAAATTCTGTTGAAACACACCGTCCAACGGGGTGTTGTGCCGATACCGAAAAGTACGAATCCGGAACGATTACGACAGAATATCGACATCTTCAATTTCAATTTGGACGACGACGATATGGAGAAGTTGAATAATTTAGATGCTAATCTGAGAATTTTAGATTTCTCCGCTTTCGCTGGGTATGAGTCTTATTTAAAATTTCATATATTCGAAGAATAGCCGGTTTTTATTTATTTTAGGATTAAGGAACATCCAGAATACCCATTCAAATAAATTACCACAAGTGTTCAAGGCATAAATTGTACTAATCATTGCACTGTAACTTATCAGCTTATTTAGACTTGTAGGGTAAAAATTAGGGGCTCAACATATTAAATTATTGCTTCTTGAAACTTAGAAGTTTTGATAAAGCGCAATTCCAAGGTTTAATGTAGAAGAACCTCGATTTGCACCTCCTTTAATCACGAGAGATTGCCAAAGAAGCCAAATCGGCTCGTTTTGTGAGCCACCAGAAGTAGATCTGGTGGCTAAGAAGCATAAAAATGATCTAATTGAGAAACGTTTTAGTTTAACTGAGAAAGGCTACTTACTGAACTGCGACCTCTACCCATTTCTGTCCCTTGCAAAGTTAATTATCTCTCCAGGAGACCTCCTCCGAGCCTCAGCAGATGATAGAATTGTGCTGCCAAGGTGAGTACAGTTTTTGAAATGAAATCTGTCAGAAGTCTTAATTCGTTCCCAGTGAGGTCGAGAAGTTTCTTAGCTTTCTTAGGCAAATAATCGATAAATTTCGCCTGTCTTATTCTCAGAGTTTGCCCCCAGTGCAGCATTTTACTGCTCCTTTCCCATTTGCAGATCTCTTTCCCTCATTGGACTTTTGTTAACCCATAGAACGGTTCTGAAGCCTCAGAGCCTTTGCAAGTTCATCAGCTAGTTTGTTTCTTCTAATTCCCTGATACCCTGGGGTAGGTTTGTTCCCTTGCCGGCAGCTTCAGGAACTGGCGACACTCCCAAGAGCTTTCAATGCTTCTTGATTGTCGGTCAAATCTGTGAGTTTTTTCGTAAAAACGCCTCCAGTAGAGCATTTTACTGCTCCTTTCCCATCTGCAGATCTCTTTCTCCCATTGGACTTTTGTTAACCCATAGAACGGTTCTGAAGCTTCAGAGCCTTTGCAAGTTCATCAACTAGTTTATTTCTTCTAATTCCCTGATGCCCTGGGGTAGGTTTGTTCCCCTGCCGGCAGCTTCAGGAACTGGCGACACTCCCAAGAGCTTTCAATGCTTCTTGATTGTCGGTCAAATCTGTGAGTTTTTTTCGTAAAAACGCCCCCAGTAGAGCATTTTATTGCTCCTTTCCCATCTGCAGATCTCTTTCACCCACTGGAGTTTTGGTAACCATCAGGGGCTACAAGTAAAGCTGCAGAGCTTGCCTTTGCAAGTTCATCAACTAGTTCATTTACTCTAATTCGCTGATGCCCTGGCACCTGGATANAACTTTATTACCCCTGCCAACAGCTTCAGGGACTGACGACATTCCCAATACTTCCTGTGAGTTTTCTTCGTAAATATTCTGACGCACATCTCTATTGCAACAGTTCCAGCTAGCATTAGACTCGCTTAATCTAAGCAGGAATGAAGTTTGAAATTTGAGGCGTCTATAAAAGAAAGTCCACAATTTCGGTTTATTGTAAAAAATCTATTGATATTGATTCAAGATATGATAATATACAGATTTATACACGAAATAGATTCGTTGTAACTTGGTGTTGATTTTTTAAATTTTAATGATATAACATCTTATCTAATTGACTTTGAGAAACAATAGAAGTTTAAATAACAATTACGATAATAATAAAAGTAATAATAATAAAAGTCATTGTGATATGCGGATTTAATCAACAAACACTTTATCAAAAGCCGAATTATCAGTTCGCAAAATCACTAGGAAACAACGATCAAAAAATTGAAGAAAGGAATCAACAACAACATCTTCCCCGATAAGACACTTTGGAGCAAACTAGCGAATTCGGAGTTTCTACGATAAACTTAGAGAAAGTCTTAAATTCTACTCTCCATAACCGTCAAACAACGATCTTGTAGACTTTGTGAAGTCGACGCTATTGTCCGATTAATATCACCATCGATATTGCCGCGTCTCAATCCATCATCAACTTCCTTGTTCAAATTGTTCTCGTTATTGGCGCTAATTTGGCCCATTTCGATGTCCTGATTCGTCGCCGGTACTGCTTGCGTTCGCAACATCAAACTGACTTCGCTGTACGACGGCGGCAGATCGTTTTTATCGCCGAAGATCTCGTCGTAGGCTGGCGGCGAGAAGCCGAGCGATATCGGCGATAAGCCTTTACTAGTTGTTTCCGAATCCAAAATGCTCGGCGTACTGCCCAGTTGTAGTTGGAGATGTTGTTGTTGTTGCTGTTGTCGTATCAAATTCGCACTCAATTCCATGAAATCGATGCCGGTATGGTCGGCTTGTAATTGGGCAAATACGCTTCGATCTACTACCAACATGCGGCCGTAAGGTAACAAGATTATCGTTGGTGTTGTTGCTGAATCAGCAACTGTACTATCTGGAATTTTTACAGAAAAATCGATTATTGCGGTTTTCATCGAGTTTTATTTAAATTAGAAAGCATCTAGACAATTCCGCTTAAAAAACAGTTAGTTTGTTGATTTTGGCTTACGTTTAGATTCAAGTGGAGTCTTTCAACAATATTTGGCAGGCAATTCTCAACTTAATTAACTCTAAAATCAATAAAAACACTACAATTTCATTGCAATTGATGCCTTTTGGCTAAATTGATTTCGTGGAAATCGCTTTCGAAGTTTAAATTTCAACTAAACGTAACTATTTCAAATGCGAGCAAAATGTTAGCTTATTAGCGCTATATTTCCAAAATTTATCAATTAAACCGGCTCGATGATTCCAATTAATATCTAATTGTGAAAATATAGCAATGGCAATCGTCCAGATAAACAATCCATTGGAGCGTAATCCGTTAACGTTAACGCTACAGTTATAGTTTAGTAGAAACAACTCATAAACAGGTTAGAGTTAATTGATTAGAATTTTGCTCGAATTACCTAATACCTAGATGTTCTTCTGGATTTTTCACGTTTTATCTGAAAGTCCACTCCACGGCCGCATTCTAAGCTTCGTGTATAAACTGAAATTCAGATTTTCGGTTGGAGAATTTATCGTAATGATTTATTGTAAATTTTGGAGTTGTTTATGAAATGTCGCTGACTGCTTCATTCGTTTTTATCTTTCTTTATATGACTGTTATAAAACGCAAGACATATGTCAAAATTATTTTAAGGTAGGTAGGTATTAATGCTACTAAAAATACAATATACAGACAGTCAAAATTATCGTACAGTATGCCAAGTATTTAGTGTGGAGGCAATAATAATAACAGCAAAACATGTAAAGAAGGAATAGACTAGCGTTTTTGGAAGCCTTTGAACTCGTACAATAAATAAAAATTCTATTTTCTCACCGACGAAAATTGGGGGAATATATGAGAATTTCCATTATCGCATACTCAAAAGACGTTGTAATAAAAATGAGAAATATGACAATGAGATTTTCCATTACAATCAATTATACGAAATGCGAGTCCAACTAAAATAAAGAAAATTAATTGGGCGAGATGTGTTGGGAATTTATCATCGTTTTCTTCAACTTAAAACCGTTCATTTTTTATATGTCAGTTTTAAAATAGTAAATCTACTTTAGTTGGCACAATTTAGCGGAAAATTCCCCATTATCGGCTATTGTTACCAATCTTTGTCCCTCTAATTTTTCACACCAGCACGGCAAGCGTAATTAGAAACATAAGAAATATACAATCCATTGATTTGCTTCTATTTCCGGTTGCCAGTAGTGTATAAATTTGAGAAGCTTGCTATGTTTAGCGAAAAATTTGCGTCTAAAAGCGAAATTCTTCCATAACTTTGATTAATTTACAAGCTTAATCCTCTACTCAAAACATGTATCCATAAATTTGGCGAAAGGCTATGAATCAAATTTAAATTTAAACTGTTTTTATAGCCATTTGTACTCACTTTTATTAAATATTTTTGCAATGAATAGTCTTTCAAGAGGAGCTTCGCAAGATTTTCTAGCGAATAAAATAATTTAATTTTTTTGCAACGATTTTAGACTCTTCCTGGTACTATTTTTTCCTTAAGAACGCTTCCAAATACTAATTTTTGACTACAGATGGTTTTTGGGTGTTTAGAGGGTTCAGACTGCTCAATTTGCAATTTTTCCATGTAAAGGGTGATTTAGCAAAAATTTGGGCTTAGTTGCTTTTGTCTTAGAAGCAATTGTTACTAGAGCCACACTACTTCTCCCATAAGAAATGCTTCTAAATGCTAATTTTGGCAATTTTTCGGCGTAAAGGGTGATTTAGCAAAAATTTGGCCTTAGTCGTTTTTGTCTTGGAAGCACTTGTTACTTGAGTCACGTAAAAATGATTCTAAATGCTAATTTTTGGATGTTCAGAAGGCTAATTTGCAATTTTTCCGTTGCGCGCAGGGTGATTTAGCAAAAATTTCTGTTTAGTTTTTTTCTGCTAGAAATAGCAACAAATTCTTTGTTATTATGCTAAATTCCTGTTATTTGAGCCAATCTATGCATAATTTCAGTGTTGTGTTCTGGATAAAAAAGCAAGTGACTCACCAAATTCATCTCACAAACACTTTTAGCAAACATTATCAAATTTGATGGAAACGATATTAACAAACTATCCAACTTTGTGCCAACACCAAGCAGATCTGCTTCATTATTGAAAAGAATTTGGCGAAATTCGTTAATCCAGCAAGGCTTTTGCGGGATAATTTCGACTCTGTACGAGTTCATTGAATTGGTATTCTCTCCTCTGGGCCATAAAATACGAAAATTAACGGGTAGCAAAAGTAGAAGATGTGTTTACATTTGAACTGATGCCAAATGAATAGTAACCGACATTCGATTTAAAATCGAATAGAGAATCTTTTTTTAGAGGATGATAGCCTTCCTGAGGTGCCCAATAAATAAAATGTTGGGATACAAACACGCAAACGGGTAGAAATAAACGTGAAAACAACAATTTATGAAACATTGGGCACTTGTTGGCATCTCCAAAGCATATCAAAATGTACATTAGGTGTTTTTATCGGCTAAGAAATAGGGCAAAAGAATCATGATGCATTAATTGAGGGCGAGGATACTTCAATTATGGAAGTATAACTTGTTTGCTTTGCAGAAATTTGCTTGAGGAGGCTAAATCCTTGTGACATACCAGTAAATTTCAAGCAAATCAAAGAAATAACTCCTTCAAAATTAACACCCAGGAGCCAGTCAAAATTTTGGACTGTCTCCTCGGGCTCTAGTTGATTTGATTTCTTCATTATTTTTTGTATGAAATAAGCAAAAATTGTGTAATTTGAAGATAGCTCCAGTGGCTAAACTAAAATACTCACTGTTGTCCGCATCGGGGTCATCGATAACGCACGTCCTGAAGATGTACCGTTTGCACAAATCCCGTACACCGGGTGCGGCGAAACAACAAAACAATATAATTATCGTTAGAACTGTTATCATAACAATTAACGTGGCCAATCCTTGATTCGAATGGGTGCTAGTTTCCGGTTCTGGGTTCTTCACATTCGATGGATTCACCTCTGCAACAAAACAATCGTTTAGCAACCGGGAAAAAAACGACCACTTGACGTGTGGATTATTGCCAAAATTTTAAATTGAATTTGTCTCATAAAATTGAACATGAAATATAGACGGCAATATTAATTTAATTAGTTTTCTCGATGTGAAAGTAAAATCGATTGAATTTTCCAAGAAAATTAGTGATTTTCCGTTTGGAGTCTATCGTTATTGAACTGTCCAAATTGTTGATTTTTTCCTGGATATATAAAAATAGGCCTGTTGCGATAGCTTTACAAACGTTTACAAACACTCCATTATTTTAAGGACAAGCAGTGTGTATTTTATAAGCAGGAATTTCGCACGTAATGAGTGCCCCCAAAATTAATTTATTATTCAAATATTAATCCGTCATCAATATTTTATGCGCCACTAGAGGCAAAAAGATAGAATAATTTAATTTTAATGACACCATAAATTAGAGATTTATTAATATTCATCCCGTGTCATTTTATCAATAATGCTATACCGTAAATGTTAATAATGTTGCATTAAATCAATATTTGAATAAGCGATAAAGCTATTAATAATCAAACAATGCTGCATAGTTGTGTTTACACGTGAGAATTTTATTTACATGACTCTCCGGCTAAAATTACGCTTTCATAGACCTCTCAAGCTAGCCTAACTACAATAGAATTGCTCCGAAATTGTAGCAATAATTCATATCTAGCGGGTTACTCTCTAATTAATCAATAAATGAACAGGACTAGAAGTTGGTGAAAGGTGGAAATTTGGCGACGATTTCTCGTTTATTTTTCAATGTAAATTCAAGTCGTTGGGCTCGTTTGAAAGAGCGATTCAAGCTCTATTTTGGGGGTTTTATAGTTTTGGAAAATGTGATGGAGATTTTGTGTTATCGATGAAAATTTAGAAGTATGTTTTTCTAATTTTCCTCCACAACTCAGTTATATCAATTTGTTTGCTTAATCGATAGGAAATTGCCAAATTTTCCAATCAAATAATTTTCCGGAAAATTAAGAAAATGCAAAGGTTTTCTTGCCTAATTTTAAACATTTTTAAACTGTAACATGCGGCCAAATTTTTGAAATTCAAGTACGTTTTAGCGAAAAAATTCTATCAATGGCATGCGTCCATTTAGACGTAATTACGTGCTTAATTGTCTAATCATGGCTAATCTCGGTAATGAAATGACTAATTTAAACCTCTAATATTGCTCAAAATAGTAATCTACTCAATTAATAGTATTGTCCTCTAATTGGACGGTTATTTGCCCAAAAGTCTACAAATAGTGGAAATGTTGCTTTAAATGTTGCTAATATAGGAGGAATATTCCATAAAAGTCGATCGGATATTATTGTCGACTAGTCTAGAATAAAGTCCTTAAGCTGTTTCGATTGATGGTTTTTATANTTGCTAATATAGGAGGAATATTCCATAAAAGTCGATGATATATCGGATATTATTGTCGACTAGTCTAGAATAAAGTCCTTAAGCTGTTTCGATTGATGGTTTTTATAGCCGTTTCGTCTTGTTTACATTGAAGCCAATAAACTGTTTATATGTCGACGAAAACTTCTAAAGACGCTTGAAAGGTAGCCCTAATGGAGGATTTATTATACTTTAAGGATTTATTTGGTCATCCAGAAATCAATAGTGGATCGTCACTTGCAAGTTTTAAGACAATTCAATCAATAAAAGTACAACTTCCTCGAAATAGTTTGTCCAACTGTCGTTAGACCGAAATTATTCGATTTTGAGCAGAGTAACTGGTCGCATTATTAATCAGACACGTGTAGTTAGCCCGGCTCTACTTGTTTTGTTATTCTTAGACAGATCGAAAAATAATTTTTGACTTGTTGGTCTTATTGTAGATAATCCTCGGTATTTTTCTCGTGTCGAACATCAACAAGACCAGCCTTTTCTATTTAGACAATTTATCTCTTTCGATCAACTACATTTTTCTAATTTTATAACCAGACTTGGCGTCAACGTTGGTCTCTTTCGATATTTTACCCGACCTGTTAGATTTTGCTACTCGTTAAACACAACACTGTTAGCACTAACACTAACACTAACATTAACACTAACACTGACACTAATACTAATACTAATACTAATGCTATAAATTACTATTATTCCAAGTCTCCAAAAAAATTTGATTTACCTATTTTTTTGGATTTTATTGAATGATTCATGGTATTTGGCCTATTCTCAAATGTTCCTCGATCGTATTTTTATTAACACTTCATTCAATTCTGATCGATATTAATATCAGTTGTCTGGACGTTTTTGTTAAAACTATACACGATTTTTTATTCTCGGTTCGAATCGATAGATTTGAAGCTGGGGCAAACAGGCGACTTACCCTCGTTTATGGCAAATATTTTCAAATCCCGAAAAATTGACCTCTATTCTGCATCGAGAATTTCACTTTCGATTCGCGCTTTTTGACGCAATTTCTAGCGATAAATCGAAATTTTGGCAATTTCTAAAACACAACCATAATATTTATTTTAGCTTACGCATTGTCTATTATTCTTATAGTGAATTGATATTTGTAAGAGAAATAACACATGTAGAAACAATAAATAAGCAATTTGAATTGATATTCTACAGTGTTTACGATTCATTTCTAGAACAGTGTTATTATAGGTAAATATTATGTAATTATGGGGATTTCATCGAAACATTGGAATACTAATAAGGCAGTAAAGCCGAATTTATTTCAATTTGTTGTTTCAGCAAAAACTGGAAGTCGCAGCAGTCTAAAATAATGCGCCAGGAGCCTCAAAAATTCGCTTGATGTTTAAAAATTTGTAAATTCACCTCTGTGCGAGAAAATTTAAACAGACACCGCTAATTTCAAATTTTCGCTATTTTAACGCGTTTTAACTCTATTTCAATCGGCTTCAATCTAAGAATAGTTGGTCTATTTTGCAAATGGACTAATGTATTGTTTGTTATTTAAACAAATCTAATCGTTCGTGAAACACAAAGGATTCGTTATGTTTATTGAATTTTTGCCAATCGTGAATACACCACCGAAGAATTCTTTGTGTTAATTCCAGAAATAATTGATGTTTTAATTAGCTAGGTATAGTTGCAATTTTGAATAGAGGTATTGTTATTGGCGATAGTTTGGAAACTTGTTAGATTAAATGTCAACATCGTTAACGTAACTTGAACTGAAATAACGATAAATTTATGAACATTGATAATTATTTGAATATATCGATGAAATAATGTGGCATAAAATTGGCAAATTTTCAAATAAAGTTGCTGAACTTTATTACACAAATAACGAAAATTCTGACATTAATAGGCGTAAATGATCGTCGATTTTATCTAATAAAACAATAACAATCAGAGATTTTGATCTGTTTATAACTAATTTTGATAATTATTCGATATATTAGAATTTGATAGACTTACTATTGGCGAGTGCCCTAATCTTCCTTTGCAGCTCCATTTGGTTATCAACAATTCAATATTTCACCTTCGCTGGACCATTTCAATGAAATTTCGAAAATTCCGTGGCTAACATCCAACCGCCAATATCTAAATTTACACTTGTTTTCAGCTCAACAATTTCCCATTTGTTTATTGTCTTGATTTGTATGATTCTAATCGCTCAATAAAACAAAAACGACAAATAAAAACGTCCAAAAATTACAATCGAATAGTTCAATCCATCAAAAACCCACCGATTATTGAAAAATCTAATAATTGAAATTCGCCCAGGTAACGTTTCGAAAGTTGTCACCTGTGGTGCATATCAATTCGTTTCCGTTACAAAATTGGAGCTGCACGTTGCAAATTGTATTAAAATTTGTTAATTTCGGTTATCAGAAACACTTTCACCGATGCTCTGTTGATAGCATACTGCGGCGTCGTCTCCACTTTCTTACCCTTCTTTTCTGTTTGCTTTAATCGCAACTAGCACGCGACGTCATGACGTCATTACGTAGATACGAGAGAGGATGGTGTGCGGCGGCGCTCGGCGTCGCCGTCGTCGACCAAATCACCAACACAATACACAAAGGACAATTCCACAATTTAAATTGTAACGAGAACAACGAGAGGAAAAACCACAAATTCGCTTCAATTCGATTTATTTTTAAACTGGAGGCGTAAATTGTAATCTTCAAGTAGGTTTTTTTAGGGGAGAAGAAACGGTAACAATATATTTTTGTGTCGGAAGTTATTAGGCGAATTTAGAACTAGGTCATGCAGGTGATAAAAATACTCCATTTGGGGCTGTTTCAGTTATATTAAAATACCATCCAGATTATGAAAAACAGACAGGTTATTATCATAAGTTTCAATTAGAACGTTCAACAATAATAAAATATTCAACCCCCTGTTCTTTCTATTATAAATTCATAAGGTCCTATTCGGTGGGGTAGTCGAGAATTTAGGTCATTTTTCTTCGAGAATAAGAAGAGGAAATATTTCAACTAACTTTTCCGCACTGAAACCAGTTTCGAAACAAGCATTTCCGCACTGTCTCCACCTTGTCCTAATCGTAAAACATTCAAACCCTGTTCTTTATTATTATAAATTATAAATTCATAGAGCTATATTTCAGAGAATTGGGGTAGTTGGAAATAAGACTACACTATCTCTTTCCGCATTGAAACCAGTTTCGAAACAAGCATTTCCGCACTGGTTCCTAATCCTAAAATATTCAAACCCTCCTGTTTTTCGTACTATAAATTTATAGAACTGAGTTGAGGGCATTTTTCTTCTAGAAAATATTGAACTACACTATCTCTGTCTGTACTCAAACCAGTTTCGAAATGAGCATTTCAGCACCCTTGACCGCAACCGGCGATCTTGCCAAAATTGAGAGGATTTAGAGTGGAAAATTATCCCCAATTGCCCCTATAGACTTGACCTATTCGCGTCGTTTATTTATTTTTATCTCGATGAATTTCTGTTAGAAAATTTTGACGAATCGTCCTAGATATTGTGAATTTTCAATTTTCTAACTAGAAACACTCAAATAATTAGCTTTGACCTGACAGTCAAATTCGAAAATAATTCTATTCTAATTTAAATTTATCTCCTTATGAACTTTGTACCGCTCTTAAGTAGTCAATATTTATACAAAATAATAATTTTTCTTCAGTTTATTTGATTTATAAGAGACAATACGGATTTTTCCTGTATTTATGCCAAAATATTCAAAAAATCTACATTATAATTCAGTAAAAATAACCTGTAGATTCTAGTCTATAATTAACGTAATCTTTTGTAAATTTGCACGATTTTATCTCATCAAACTCTAGATTATCTAGTAATTATAATAAAAACAACCAAATTAATGAGCAAATTTTATCAGTTTTGGCCCTAATACTAGAAAATTTCCACACAATAAACACCACTCATGTCTATCAACATGCATGAGATGCCAAGTAAGCGAACACAAACAATAAAAATTCAGACACGAGAAATCCATTTGAAAAAGCCACGCAAAAATTTCATTAGTTGTCTTAGATAAACGTTTGAATTCCACCACCTTTACCACCCCTATCATTATTGCGGTCAAGGGTAGACCGTTGCGGTTCTTATTTACAATTATTGATACTCTATCACTAGTGAATTATTAGATTTGTAGAAGAATCTAGATAATTTTAGGCGTTTATTGTTTATTTTCGAACAATTCCTGTTTAAATTCGCGATTCTCGGAACTAAGTTTCGGTTTATAAAGATAGCCATTGATTATTTTGCAAATAAAAAAAAACTAATATACAACTACTAATTTAGAAAAATTGAGAAAAATCGAATATTGAAATTAAACAATATTTAAACACATTAACACGTAATGAGCACAGAAAGATTCCACTGTAAAGATCAATTTTCAATCGTAGATATCTATGCAACTTGCATCTACACCAGTGTATTTTGTGTTGTATAACTCACCAATTATACCGAAATTATTTGTAATATTAGTATTGTTGTAAAATAAATAAAATAATACTACAGGAATTAAGACTGATTCAAAATATAATAGTTTTATCAATTATATGGTAATTTTAGTGGGTTTTAAAGGCTTAATTAATTTTTTAATAGTCAAATTGCGAGCGCTGCCACCTGTTGGTGGGTAGTTGAGTGCGGAGGTGAGTCATATAGGGCTTGTGATTGGGTGAAAATTACGTCATTTGAAAATCTATTTTTAGTCGACTGCGCAAACGTAAACAGCTGAAAGTCCGCCATTTCTCTGATTTATTGTTGTCTATTTATTAGTTAAAAGTAGAGAAAAAAGCATGAGATTTTGTTATGTAAACTATAATCGAATCGAGACAATGATTTTATTACGAAAATAGAAGGTGAGTAATGATTAATTAATAATAATTCCATATAATTGATTGAATTAATGAAAATGAATGAATTAATAATAGTAGATTTGTAATATCCTCTAATACTGTTTCTGCAATTAGTGTACGTTATGATGAATAAAATGTGTACATTTATGTCAACGTCAAGTGATTTTTTCGTGTATTTGACGAATATAAACATTGTATCAAAGCAACACAATTGAAAATCAAACAAGAAATTTGAATTGTTTTATCGTTTTATTTATTTGCTGTTTTCTGTTTGTCTTGTGGTTTTCCAGCACGTGCGAATGGTGTTGACGATGATGATGAAGCATCGCTGATCCGACCTGTCCAACCACCCCAAAATATCGAAGAAACAAACAAAAAAAAAACATTCACACACAAATACATCAACGACCGAAAAGTTGTGTTATTTACGTTATTTTCGCCAGTTTTATAATTTACAAACAAAATTCGATATTATTTTTGTGTCATTTTTGTATAAGGAGCGATTTGTATTCTGTTGTATTGAAATAATGGGAGCATTTTTAGAGAAACCAAAGACAGATAAATTTCAAGAATATGGCGAAGGCAACGGTCTCCGTTATGGTGTTGCCAGTATGCAAGGCTGGCGTATTGAAATGGAGGACGCCCATATGGCCAGAACGAATTTGGGTGATGCTCTGAAAGATTGGTCGTATTTTGCCGTATTTGATGGGCATGCTGGTGCTAGAGTTTCAGCACATTGTGCCGAACATCTATTGGATGCCATCATGCAAACCGGCGAATTTCACGAAGATGTCAAGAAAGGTACGTTTATTATCAAATAAATCGAACAATATCCGATTGACGTTTATTGAATTGTAAATTATCCAAATGGCAATCGTAAATGTTGATGTTTATAGTTGTAATTAATTTTAAACGATTCTTGGACGACTCTAGATCGATTCGAGATTAATTCGAAAACAACGTTGAGAATTCACCTTTAATTTAAACGAAAATCCCGATTGAATTCACAAAAAATCCGAGATTATCTAGCAGATCTTGGGGGATTGTTTGGAATTGATATTTTGTTGAAATTCTAAAAATAATTGCAAAATTGTACCATAATGCAATAATTTATAAATAAATTTATTCTATTTAAAATAAATAAAGCAAGACTCATCGGTTGATTTGTTGCGAAATAAAATGATAACCGTTTGAATTTCATCTAAATGCAAGCTTTTGATCTGTTTGAGTTTCTACAATAACTCAATCAGGGTAGACACTTGCAAAATTATCGTATAATCGAATATCGAAATGGATTTCTTGTTAATCCTATAATAATCGATTATGACATGGTTTATATCTCTACAATTCGTTTGATTTGTATTCCAGGTATCCATAATGGGTTTTTAGAATTAGATAATAAGATGCGCTCGTTACCTGAAATGGAATCTGGTGAGGATAAGAGTGGTACAACGGCTGTATGTGCATTTGTATCGCCACGTTTAATTTATATAGCAAATTGTGGTGATAGTCGTGCTGTATTATGTCGTAATCGTTCACCAATATTTTCAACACAAGATCATAAACCCGGTCTACCATCGGAACGTGAACGTATTGTTAAAGCTGGTGGTAATGTTATGATACAACGTGTTAATGGTAGTCTAGCTGTATCGAGGGCATTAGGTGATTATGAATATAAGAATGTTGAAGGACGTGGACCATGTGAACAATTAGTATCACCAGAACCGGAAATATTCGTATTAGATCGTAATGATAATGAAGATGAATTTTTGGTATTAGCATGTGATGGTATATGGGATGTTATGAGTAATGAAGATTTATGTGAATATATACATAATAGATTAATGGTTACAGACAATCTGCAAGATATTACCAGTCAAGTTGTTGACACATGTCTATACAAGGTATACAAACTTTTACTTTTACTAGATTCGCCTATAAAATTATCCCATCCTAGCTCTTATTATTTGAAAAATATTTCTAGAATTATACAGAATATTTTGCCAAAATTTGAACCTTGTAGCTCATCGGAAAGTTGATCAAATAACCCTTAATAACGATACTCCCGTATTGTCTGTTTTTTCCCAATTGTATTCTAGAATATATGAAAACTTCAATTATTTGACAAGCGATTTGAAAAATATTTTAAGGACTAATAGAAGGACCTTTGGAGATAATTTTATCAAAATTTAAGCCTCGTAGCTCATCAGCAAGTTAATTAAAAGATGCTCGTTTCCGTTAATAAAAATAAATTACACGTTCAAATGACTCATAATGACTAAAGAATGTTTGCAACTTTTTTTCCGTCTTTCTCAATTTGTTTTGCTAAAATTTGAACCCTGTAGCTCATCGGAAAGTTGATCAAATAACCCTTAATAATTCAACGATACTCCTGTATTTTCTGTTTTTTTCCCCAATTGTATTCTAGAATATATAAAAACTCCAATTATTTGACAAGCGATTTGAAAAATATTTTAAGGGCTAATCGGAGGACCCTTGGAGATCATTTTATCAAAATTGGAGCCTTGCAGCTCATCGGCAAGTTAATCAAAAGCCGCTCGTTTCCGACCAATAATAGAAATAAATTACACTTCTAAATGACTCATAATGACTAAATAATGTTTTCAACTTTTTTTCCGGTCTTTCTCAATCTGTTTTGCTAAAATTTGAACCCTGTAGCTCATCGGAAAGTTGATCAAATAACCCTTAATAACTCAAGGATACTTTTTCTTTTTTTCTCGATTGTATTCTAGAATAAACGCGAAATATTCCTACCTATTCCAGAATACAATGGAAATTTTGATCAACTTCCCGATGAGCTATATAGCTCAAATTTTACTTAAATAATCTCAGGGGGTTGTATAAAAATTAGAAATGTTAGGGAAGCATAAACAGAATCGGAAACGAAACGACGGTTTTTCAGTACAAAAACCTTGGACTGGAATTGTTAATTTTTCAACAATTTCCCGGAAAACTAACTTATCGGGAAATTCCTGAGAGATTTAAAAAGCGTTTTAAATTTGCTACACTTCACTTAAAAATATATAATTTATATGGAAACTCCAATTATTTGACGAGCAATTTGAAAAATATTTTAACGATTAATAGAAGGATCTTTGGAGATAATTTTATCAAAATTCGAGCCTCGTAGCTCATCGGCAAGTTAATCAAAAGGCGCTCGTTTCCGACCATGTCGCTTAATAAAAATAAATTACACGTTCAAATGACTCATAATGACTAAATAATGTTTTCAACTTTTTTTCCGGTCTTTCTCAATCTGTTTTGCTAAAATTTGAACCCTGTAGCTCATCGGAAAGTTGATCAAATAACCCTTAATAACTCAAGGATACTTTTTCTTTTTTTCTCGATTGTATTCTAGAATAAACGCGAAATATTCCCACCTATTCCAGAATACAATGGAAATTTTGATCAACTTCCCGATGAGCTACATAGCTCAAATTTTAAATAAATAATCTCAGGGGGTTGTATAAAAATTAGAAATGTTAGGGAAGCATAAACAGAATCGGGAACGAAACGACGGTTTTTCAGTACAAAAACCTTCGATTGAAATTGTTAACTTTTCAACAATTTCCCGGAAAACTAACTTATCGGGGAATTCCTGAGAGATTTAAAAAGCGTTTTAAATTTGCTACAGTGTTTTTCACTCAAAAATATATAATTTGTATGGAAACTCCAATTATTTGACGAGCAATTTGAAAAATATTTTAACGATTAATAGAAGGATCTTTGGAGATAATTTTATCAAAATTTGAGCCTCGTAGCTTATCGGCAAGTTAATCAAAAAGCGCTCGTTTCCGACNAGGGGTAGAAATATACATTTATTCTAGAATATAATGGAGGAAAATAGGGGAGCATTCTTGAATCATTCTGAGTCATTTGAGGTGCTTAATTCGTAATCAAAAATCGCAACTTTATGCAAAATGAGGGTTTTTTGAGCAATTTTCCGATAATCTAAGAGGTTCAAAATGGTCTTCAAGATCCCTTCTATTAATCCTTGAGATGTTTTTTAAATTGCTCACCAATATTGGGAATTGCCATATAAACTGTATACTTGCTAAATTAAAGGGGATGATTTTTTTCAAACACCAAGATTTTCTGTTGTAGCTCAAAATTCAATTCGCATTTTCAAATCAAAATACATCAAAATTCGTTTACTTTAGTCTTTAAAGTTTCAATTAATTCGTATTTCTCTCATAATTTCCGTCAAATATCCGCTTAAAAAGACGCAGAAACAAGCAGATCTTTTCTAAAAATCATTAAAATATTTTCCAAGTCGTTATTATAAGAGCTAGGATCTTTTAAATGGAATGTTGAATATAAAAATTGATATTGTTGTTATATTTGATTTATAGGGCAGCCGGGACAATATGAGCATTGTGCTGGTGGTATTTCCTGGTGCACCAAAGCCAACACCTGAAGCCATACAAGCTGAAAAAGAACTAGACGCCACTATTGAAAAACACATAAAAGGTTGTTTTAATTTTACAATTTGTCAGGGTATTTAAAAATTCGTCTTTATCTAATTGCCACATGAACAAATATTGTCTGATAAGATGAATCAACTTTTTTTTTTTAAACTCGTATCTATTTACACAATTTCTATAAATACTTTGGTTATTTTCTATTTGATTCACCTCCATAGTGTCTAGAATTGTAACGATTGATTCCATAATTCCTAAACCAGATCGTTTTAATGCAATAATTACAGTATTGAACTATAAAAGACAAGTATTAATAGAAGGAATTGTGTATGTTTAATATCATCATTGCAATAAATTGGGCCTTATTAATTCAATATACTTGTTAGATTAGATGTGATATATTAGAAGAATTTATCCCTCCAAATATTTATGTATACGAAAGTATTTCGACCAAGAAGATTTCTTCCCTTTTTAGAAGCTTTATATTTACACATAAATATATCTAATGTCGATTTTATTAGAACAATACGTAGTGATTTAAATGTATGTGTTCATAAAAATGCCAAATGTACAAAATAAGGAATCTGGATATCTTCTATTGGGACTTCTATATTCCTTATTATTGTCCCTTTTATTTACAATTAGTAGTATTAAGGAATCTAGTTGGATTTTCTTTATTTCTCATCTCTCCATACATTTTAATTTATTTAATTTCTATCGAAATCATTCGTATTTGTAGTCGTCTCATCGTTTCATATTTCCACAATTATTTCGTTTATTTTTCATTGCGAACATTCCTTGATTGTTGCCATTTCTGTATTCGGTTTGTTTTCGTCTTTCCGTTTTTATTTTTTTCTTGTTAGAAGAATGAATAAATTGTTGCCCCAAGATTCGAGTTGTTTTATTGATTGTATGCGATATTTTTTTCTTTTTTGTTTACAGAAATTGTAGAAAGTTTAGACAAAATTGAATTTGCAGCCGTACTACATCAGCTCTCCGAAACCGATATTGAAGGATTCCCACCTGGTGGCGGTTTAGCGTCAAAGTAAGATTTTTTTAGAATTTCTAGTCAATTTTTTAATTATTTTTATTTGTTTATAAACAGGCGGGCGCTCATTGAAAAAATCTTTAAAGAGTTATGTCCAGATAAGGCTGATACTGTAAGTTTAGGTTGTAATTTTTTTTAACATTTGGCTTAATTATTATCAAATAATAAAAAAAATTAAAACTTGAATGAATTGTGAATCGGGTGAACAGAAAACTGTATTTTTGTATATTTTGGCTTTTTTGGTTTATTTTCAAATATAAACATTTAGTTCTGCATAATGGTTTTGGTGCTATCTACAATTTTGTTTTAACAATACAACAATTGCACAATATCGACGATTGTGGGCGTATTTGATAAAATTTAGTGTTTCGAAATGTAGAAATCAGCATACAATTCTATATTCTAATATTAATTGGCAAATTATGCTCATTTTTATTGCATAATCTAAGCGATAAAGCAAACAATTGTAGATTTGTACAGTGAAAACACGACTAACACTTGAATCTATACAGAGACGCACGTTTTAATTGAATTCGCACGTTATTAATTTAGTTCCTTTTATTTTATTTTTAACAAAAATTACTAAGAATGCTTGCAATCCAACAAATTAGATAATAGTATGTGTGTTGTTTCTACTTAGTCAGTAATTGTACAATTGCTATAATTTGAACTAAATTCGACTACTGGCTATTGTAGAATCAATGGTGATTTTCTGTTTTTTATTGTCTAAATCAACCCGAAATTCGTATGGGAATTGTGTAATTTGCTTGGGTTCAGGGTGAACATAGAAAATTTACTTATAATCGGAATAATAGAGGATTTCCAACTAAAATATTTAGTTTATTACAGGACTTGGACCCTTGCGAGTAAAATTTTGAAGGACAAAAACTTTGATGTATTATTGAAGTTAGTTTTAGGCTATTTTGTTTTTCTCTAAAATATCAAAAAAAAAATATAGCAAAATTAGTAAAGAACAAAGAAACAATGTAATTATAATTGGCATGGTTTCTAGTATTAATTTTCTATAAACTTGTTTTCGTGCACTATCAATTGAAAGGAATTAAATCAAATGTTTCGTTTTGTTATATTAATGTATGGCCTAATTTCTATCATCAGTTACCAATTGATTCCTCATGTCAATAGAACATAATTTGTTTTTATTTTGTACATTTTTAAGATGTTAGTAGTTCTTGTATGTTTTAGTTAAATGTGCACAAGTTCATTTTTACTACAACTATTCTACTGCTACCATTTACTACTATTAATTAGGTATTTTTATGTAGAGACGATCTTTTCTCAAACTAAATAAAAAAATCAATGTTGCCATTATATTTAGATAATATTTATACGATTTTTACAAGTTTATTTTATTTTCATCAAAATTAGGCGATTGTAATTTCAAATAAAGATAGATGTAAATTCGGTTGGTTCAGGTGTAGACGTCTTTTCTGTTGTATTTTTGTTTGCGTTTATTTTTTTTTCTGTCGTCAAAACGAATTAGACAAAATTCAAATTAATTGTAATTACATTTCATCCATATCTCTTATAAATATATTTGTTATTATGTTCTTTGTACAGCGATTGTTGTGTAAAATTTCAAATCTGTTAAAATTTATATTTTTTGAACTTTATCGTATTGTATAAAAATCAAGAATGTGTGCCGTATTATTAAGATAACTTAAGAATACTCTAAAATAAAGAGAATAAATAACTATTTAAGTAATAATTGGACGTTTGGTAGATAACCATTCATCCCCCATTTTGTGGTCAAATCTTCCTTAAATCCGTTTCGATCCGGTGGATTAAAAGTGACAATGTTTATAAATCTTATTTGTTTTCCAACGGATTTTAACGATCCAAATGGAATTAGAAAAGGCGTTTCATAGATGAAAAACTGACGGGTTCCGTTTTGGGAAAATTTGATTAATTTTTGAGCTAGTGGCGAATTGAAATTTCTTACAATTTTCCACATTCCCCTCATAACTTCAACAATATTGTCTGTTCTGCAATGAAATTGCACATTTTGATAGAGAATTGGAAGCGCTTTCCAAATCGCTCAGAAATTTTCCAATAGGGCTGTTAATTTTCCGAAAAATTGATTGAAAAGTTGAAATTTTAAATCGCATCACTTCTACAATTAGAAAGATAAACTACAATATCTCATTCAAATGCTTATACAAAAAGGCACTACATTACAGAAAGGAAAATTACAATTTTGGAAAATCAGAAAAGTTCGCGAATTTTCCAAAAAGTATGGTAATATTCGGTTATTTTCACATATTAAACATGATAATTTTGCGCCAAAATTTATTAGGATTTATAGAAAATTTTATATAACTGGAACAATATTGTTTATTCTGCAATGAAATTACATGTTTTGATAGAAAATTGCAAACGCTTTCCTAATCTATCGGAAATTTTCCAATAGGGCTGTTAATTTTCCGGAAAATTGATTGAAAAGTTGAACTTTTAAATCGCTGTCGTTTCTACAATTTAAAAGTTAAACTACTTTACAATATCTCATTTAAAAGCTTATACAAAAAGGCAGTACATTACAGGAAGGAAAATTCCAATTTTGGAAAACCAGAAAAGTTCGCGAATTTTCCAAAAAGTATGGTAATATTCGGTTATTTTCACATATTAAACATGATAATTTTGCGCCAAAATTAGGATTTATAGAAAATTTTATTCACTTATAACTGGAACAATATTGTTTATTCTGCAATGAAATTACATATTTTGATAGAAAATTGCAAACGCTTTCCAGATCTGTCGGAAATTCTCCAATAGGGCTGTTAATTTTCCGGAAAATTGATTGAAAAGTTGAAATATTAAATCGCTGTCATTTCTACAATTTGTAAGTTAAACTACTCTACAATATCTCATTTAAAAGCTTATACAAAAAGGCAGTACATGAGAGAAAGGAAAATTCCAATTTTGGAAAATTTGAATTTCGCGAATTTTCCAAAAAGTACGGTAATCGGTTATTTTCACATATTCAACACGATTATTTTGCACCAAAACTTGTAATAATCTATAGAAAATTGTATTATTTTCCGAAATTTGGCGTGTGTTCGGAAATTTTTGAAAATTTTCGGAAAATTCCGTCTATAACTGCTAATTTTCCGAAATTCTGATTTTCCCTCCCGTTTGTTTTCGGATAAGCTTTTAAACGAGACATCAAACAATTGTTCATTTTTAAATTGTGGAAATCGGAGATAATCTCAAATTTTTATCAATTTTCCGGAAAACTAACAACTGAAGAGCGCCTAATTTTATATCAAAATGTGTAATTTAATTGTAGAATAATTAAAATTAACCAAATTTTATAAGAAATTCCAACAAAAAATACTCTTCTATCTTCCTCTATAATAACGCAAAAATTATTGAAAATTTGCCATCGCTACTCCCTGAAATCTACTTTCTAATTCCGTTTAAATCATTAAAATCTATTGAAAAACAAATTAGATATCGAACCACAAATGGCATTTTCGGCCCGATTCGAAGTTTGAATTTGGCGCCCCGGTGCGGTTTCAAATAGCGCGCCATTATTGACATATGACGCATGCCTGGAGGTTTTTGTTTTTGTTAGGTGAAATGCTTACAAATGGACAATTTTTTATTTAATTTATTTTTCTTTTCTAGTTAGTTTAGTTTCAGATTAATTTAATAAAATATATAAACATTTAAAAATAATTGTAAATAATCGAAATTAGTGTTAATTAAATAAATTATTATAAAATTATAAATTACATAAACAATTGTAAGGTTGGAAGGATAACAACAACGAACTTGGGATAAAAAATTAAAATCCCCCAGTGCAGTGGTGAATTCGTATTGTAACCCCTTGGAATTTGTTTGGCGTGTGTGCGTGCATGTTTAATATTTATACAGATTGTACATGTTATGGCTACCAGCAGTTCAGATGAGAGCACAGCACCCCATAAAGAATTCCATTTATCGTCGTCAACAGACAGTGGCAGTCGTTTATCTTATACAACAATAAAATGCCAACTGTGCAACAATTCCAGGAAGGTCTTCCATTGCAAAGACTGCGTTGATAGTGGACTGTTTTACCATTCGAAACGATCAGCTGTTGCTGAAAGGTAAACGAACAATCGTACCAATCCTGTTATTAATCGAGAATTTTGCAGTTATTTGGACAAGAAACGAACACTTTTAGAACTAGAAGAGAGTAAAAGGTTGTTGGAGAAGAAGTGCGTTAAACACTTGGAGACTCGACAAAGGGCTGATATTCTGGTAAAAGACTACCAATGCTGATTTTCGACAGTATTTTAAAGATTTTGGAAACTTACATTTGAAATTATGAAATATTGTCGAAAACGCGTCAATACTCACAAATTCTATTGTATCAATTTTTCCTAACAGCGGACAAAAATTCGACAATACCGCGATAGGAATCGAATTATAAAACTAGCCGTAGAAGAGAAGAAACAGAAACGGATCAAATACAAACAAGAATTAGAGAAATATCGTAAAGATCTCCCGGAAGCTACCCGGAAATTAAACAAATACGATGAAGTTGTTAATAAGGTGGTGTATGGAGCGGCTGATAAAATTGAAAAAACTGTACAATTGCAGGCAAAACTCCACGATAAATACGAAGAGATCAAACGGATTGTTAAAATACGAATCAATCAGTTGAAATATGTTTTTCCAATTAATCGAGTCGAACCGAAAACGTAATTATTTTGTTGTTTTGGAGATGGTTTATTCGAACTGATTGAATCACAGTTATTTTCCACAATACTTAATTTAACAACAAATTTCTGTTTTAGTGAAATTGAATCACCCGAATCTGAAATGATTAACGCTTTAGCCGATGCATCACATACAATGTACATTAAAGATAGATGGGAATATACCGATTATTCAGGGGAATTACAATATTCAATTGTTGAACCAACCTTGCCCGGTTCTGGGAATTATTCGCTCTATAATATTTGGGGTTAGTTGTAATTTCACGGCCGGAACTATAGCTATTTGTATTTGCTTTATTTTCTTGTTTATTTGCTTGAATTCTTTCCGGCTGTATCAATGATTTAAATAATCGTTTTTCTTTCAAATAGTATCACATAACGAGGACGCCGTTCCTGTTAACCCCAATCCAGATTTAGTTGAACATAATCAAGCTTATAATATAAGTGCCGCCTTGACTTATACTGCTCAATTGATTCATGTTTTAGCGTTCTATTTAAATGTTCGACTACCATATCGAATGGTTTATAGGTTTGTGCAATATTCAATCAATTATTTAAAAATATCAGTTCTAATGTGATTTCTAGCGATTTTTGTGGCAATTGTATGAAAAAACCGCAATTTACACGACGCGTAAACCGTTTAAATGCTAATATTTTATATTTATGTGCAACTCAAAATATTGATTTATCAACATTGAAGGCATCTGAAACTATACCGAATTTATTGAAATTGATCGATACAAGAAACCCATATTTAGGACGGTTTGTTTTAATTTAATTTCCTCTAATTTTTTTTAAATTAATTAAAATAATAGACACGGACCAATTGAGGTGGACCATAAAACTGCCGACTTCTTAGAGAAATCTTTAAATGACGATGCGGAAGGTAGTGGTGAGAATACCGATACAGATGAAGGTGATAATTTCCATAAAGAATGGGAGACTGTAATTATTTTATTAAACTTTAGAATTTCGATTAATTATCAGAATTATAGGTGCCGCATATACCTTGTCAGGATATAACAACCGGACCCGGACCAGTTCAATCAACACAAATGATAACAACCCAACAGGCTACTAGTATGGCTGGTGGTTTAGTTACTAGTGCCGTTGCTGGATTATCATCAATGTGGCAACGAATCTATCGATAGATTTTATTTTAACGCAACATTAGAATATTTCGGGTTATTTTCGTTTAATTTCGTTAATTTATCATGACTTAATGTGATTAGAATGTTTTTATTTCGAACGACTGATTGTGTAAATAGTTGAATTTGTTTCCGGTTTCTACAATATTGTTGATATTTGCACAATTCGATCGTCTAAATATTTAAATTGCCATTAAATTAAGGATGTTCTCACCTTGCTTATAGTTGTGTAAAAGAGAAAATACTCTCAATTGTGATGTTTTTAGTTCTTTTATAAATTGTTAATATCCGATTTTCTGTAAACGTATACATTTTCGTCCTATTAATCTCACAATTAATCAGATTTGGGAGACAACAGAATTTGCTAATGTAAATAATTTTCAACAAATCTTATGGTAAAACAAAGCGCAATGTTTTTTAATAATAACTATTTTTAAATATTTAAAAACAACGCCCATACACCTAGATTTTAGTAAATTAGGCGTGTTTTATATCTTTAGAATCATATAATTGTGATATATTTGATGATAACTGAAGAAAATACGTTGAAATGAGAAAATTGCTAGTTATTAATTTTTATAAAAATACATAACAATTGAATGTTAATTAATATATTTTAAATAAACCAAAAAATTGTACCGAACATAACTAAACTTTCTTTCAGATTATCTTTTAAACTAATCACAGGTGAATCATACTTCTTCGGCGGCTACTTCGGCCCAATTTGGATCAGTGGTGCCGTGTAAAGGACACTCAACAGGACAACGACCATTACTCTAAAATAGACCGATTTTAATTATAAATTTGTCGATATATATGGACAATATACATGGAATAATCGGTGGCTCCGTTGTATTGCATGACTTTTGCGCATTTTAAGTACCAAATGGTATTGGATTTCCAGTCGTTCAATGCATTGTTCACACACTGTTTTTGGTAGATTGTCATATTTATCAATCTATAAACACACAAATTATTAACCAAGAGCAATATCGGATGCGATAGAGACCTACGGAAATCGGTAACAATTTGATTTTCTTCAATAAAGACAATTTCTTCGCTTTCCCACTGTACAAATGTATCACTTTCTTTTTCTGTTCGGAACACAGGCGGCATATAAAACCGGTCATTATAGCCTTCCCGTAACTGCCCATTTTAATTAAATTTTCAAAATTCACAATTATAGCACAATTAATTAATGGCGTTCCAATTTTTTTAATAAATATCCGAGAGCATTGCGCAAAATAACCAAACACAAATGACAATTGAGTGACATTTTGACAGTTGAAAACAAAGTGAAATTAGGCACGCACCGTTGGCAACAATACACCAACTTTAAAACAAATTACAACAAAACTATCGTAATTTTAAATAAATATTGCAATTTAATTCAAATATTGGGTAATTATTATTTGTTTAAAAATACAGCCGGTAATTCTGATATGTCAGATTTGAATTGCGCGCCGCTAGTTCGGTAACTTTCCAACAAAAAAGTCCCTAAATTCGAATGGCGGTTGTTGATGGACGTGTGTTTACAGTTGTCTTTTAAAGGTCCCGGAATTATATAATTTTGGTTATTTCGGTGTTAAAATACGGAAATTCAACGATGAAAACGCGCCGAAGGAGTCGTAAAGTATCAAAGAAACAATGTCCGTGCAATTGTGAGTCGACAGTTAAATCGCCCGAAATTCGGACCAACAACAGAAAGAAACCGAGGAATTCTTTAAAGGTCAATGAGAAATCGATCAAAATCCAAAAAACAACAAGGAAAACGGGTAAAAAAGCCGATATTAACGTTAGTAGTGTTAAAAAACAAATAAATGATACACCACAAGTTTTGAAGACAAACCAAACGAAAATCGCAACGAAAGAACCGTTCGTTGTGTTAAAACGGCTAAATATTAAATCGCCAACGATGAAATTGAGGGGCAATCGGCAGAAGAACTATTGTGAGCCGCCAAGTCCTGACGAATCAACGAGTCGGAAATCGATCGAGAAATCAATGGAAAAACCGACAGAAAAGATTCCAATTTATAAACAACCAATAGTGGATACGAAGAAATCTAAAAAGAAAAACAAGAAAGGCGACTTATACGAATTCGATTCGGATTCTGAAGATACGAAACACAAACGACGAAAACAACACAAATTGAACGATTCTAGCCATGATGAATACAATAAAACCATCGAGAATATATTGAGGAATGTTGCGTTGAAAATTAAGGAAAGAAAGCATAGTCCTGGCAAGAAAACTGAAATTGATCCTGGCAATAACACAGATCTTAATAATAAGAATAATAAGAATGATGGAAAAAGTACGATGCGAGTAACGCGAAGGAAATTAAACGAGGAGAAAGCCTTCAACGAAACACGAATTGTAAAACTAAACGAAGAACAATCCCCCAAGGACGCAATTGTAGAAAAATTGCCATCATCAAAACCGTTACCTCATAGTCAACATGAAAAATCGACAGAATTCAACAGAGATCCGTCGGTTTCATCGTCAAAACTGGCGCCCAACGATCTCGATAAAACGTTCGGTTTTCTTGATGATAACGAGGAAATTGCCGACGATCAAGCGAATAAAACGCCGAAAATCAACATAATTAGCAATGTAAAATTGAAGCCCCATCAACAATTGGTATTTGCGCGAAATCCAGAAACACCGATTGTACAACCGAATGCTAACAGTACGATGATCTATAACGTCCTAACGCCGTGGCGATTCAACGAGATTAATATTCGACGTAATCCGCATTTGATACAAGTGAAGAATTCAGCCTTGCCGTGTATAACACAAGAACCAGTATTGGAATATTCGATAATTGAGAAATTAGCATCGACACCACACCATAATGGTGATGATCACAGTTTTAACGATAAAGAACAAAAACAATCAGTTATACAGACACCGATTTTACGACGATCACCACGAAAATACGCCACACCAACCGTACAAAAAACCCTAGATGATTATTACGGGAATAGTGAAAATAAGGAGAATCAACGTGTTATAACGCGATATTCGCTATTTGATGCCGATGAATTGAGTCCAATTAAAAGTGTTGAAGATAAACGGTCACCGTTGGCTGCAATCAATTCGATTAAACGACAAATTTTGAACGATTTCAACGATAATACAAAGAATACTCCAATTACAATAAATTTAAATAAAATCGACGATAACGATGTAAAAACGTATTTCGGTTTTGAATCGGACGATAGTAAAATCGACAATGATAAGGTGAATAAAGATGATCGGCCTTATCGCTTATCGATCAATACCAATGATAGGAAATACGAGGTTAAAAAGAAACGGGTACGTATTGAAGATGATAAAGAAGAAGAAGAAGAAAATCCGCCAAATCAAGTGATCAGTGATGATGATCAGGATGATAGTAAGAGTGATGCTGAAAGTATCGGTGGCGGTTTATTTGAAGAAATTCACGATGATAAAGAGAAGGTAATTATAGAGAGCCGTATTCTCTAACTGTTAGTGATTCGTTACCAAGCAACGCTGATTATCCTGTTTTATTCTGTAGAGTGTCAATCTGCAGCGTTGTCATAGTAACCAACCTGCAAGAAGTTAGAGAATATGACTGATTGTTTAGTTGGCGAATAATTTCAAATTTATAGAAGGTTTCGAGATTCTTTTAGCAAAATTTGGGCTTCGTTTCCGAATGTCGGGTTTTTTAAAAACAACTTACAGAAGGACTTAATTGATTTTTTCCTGGAACGTAATTACTCTGGAATGAAGAAAAAGTAGTCGGCATCTTTAGCTCAATTTTCGGTGAACTTCCCGACGAGCTACGAGGCTCAAATTTGGGTAAAATAATCTTGACGGACGCTTCTATAAAACGGAATTTTTGCTTTCGAAATGTAATAATTCTAATTTCAATACAGGAGAACAAGTCGTTGAAGAAGCGCAAAATCAAATGGATGTTGACGGAGGATAACGACGATTATAAGCCGAGAAAGCGGCGCAAAGATGTACGAACGAAAAAAGAGGTAATCTTTGTTTTGGGGCAAATAACAGTAGAAATAGAGGGAATTGGGGATTTTTTATTTGCATGCGGTTAGTTTGAGTTGTCGATCGGTAATAGATTCGTTTTCTTGATAGGAGGAGGCAGCCGAACGATGGGCAGAGCAATTCAATTCGATGTGTAAAGAGGTTGAGGAATTTCCATTAGAGATCGAGTAGGATTCGAGTATAACAAACAACCGTATACCTTTTTGTTTATTTATTCCTATTGTTTAGTCGTTTACCTTTAATCTACAGTTTTAAATGTACATACATATTTTTAAATATGTTTATTAGAGCACCTTTATGTTTAATAATAAAAAAATCGTATACCACTCAAGTTACAGTTATTGTTACATTGTGTAATTGTTATTTAATTAATCCAGTAATTGAACGATTTCTTTTGTTTGATTAATCGTGAAAGAGCATTGGATTTATCTAAAAATGGTTAAAACAACCAGTGTCATTGTATATTTTTTATAATCCTCGACGATTCTCTTTGTTTTCTATTATTTTTTCTAATGATTAGATAAAATAAACTATTTTAACCTTGTTCAACTTAATATAGAATTAAAACACTTGTCAGTAAATTAACAATAAGAAAGTGCACAGATGTTAACTGTACATTTATATTTTAGAATACAAGCGAGGGAAATAAGAATTACAACAACAATAAAAACAAGTCTCACAATTAGTGATGTGTGTTAACACGCTTTATTATCCGTGCTATAGATAATGACGCAGTTGGCAAAAGCAAGTAGACTTTTGTACATTTAAGTAATGCAATCTTATCGGTTTAAAGCAAATAAACAATTTAGAAAGACAAAAAAAATAGAACAGTTCGAAACTAGGTGTGTAAACGGATTATAAACTAGACGCTAATTGTTATGTTTAATATTACAATTGCGTAAATTCGATTAAATCCATTAAAAGTATTGTTTAAATTATAGTCGTAATGGAAATAGATAAATTCCAACAAAGAACAACTTGACATTTCCCACATTTTCTTTGTTGTATTTGTCGGAGCGCACGTGTTGCTTTCGATTATTTATTCGTATTGCTTTACTATCACTACTCAAACAGTACATACACACGAAAACGTGTTTTATTTTTCGTTTTCAACGGATTATGCGAAATTATACCAAAATGACTTCAACTCGACAATAGTGGATCTTCAAAACAAAGAAAATCGAGTTATTCTATATTTAAAGATGTCGCATTTTATTACTCGAAATTATTTGACTTTTCAAACAAAATCTAAAAAAATATTGACAAGCCCTCAACAGTTTTATGTGTTTTGGTAGCTTCTACACGTAATTTTAGATATGGGTGTACAGTTTATTGCTTGAAGATCTTTAAAATAATCAAAATAAATTAGGATGTTTGTTTCATTATACGATTCGTACAGAATTTGCTATTTGAAACTTTCTAGGAGTGGTATTCTCCAAGTTGTCGGTGCCTCGTTACCGGGACAACGCCGAAAATCGACCTCTATTCTGTAACTGTACATTCGTTACCAATGGCAACGTTGTGGATCAATTCGCTTTAATTCCGTCATTTCTATTAATTTGGTCGACTACAATTTGTTACGAACTTTTTAAAAGCCTGAAGAAATTTGTAAACAGTTGGTACGGATGATGATTTTATGGTTGGCCAAATTAATAGAAATGATCTATTCAACGAAATTGTTGATCTACAAAGTTGTCATAGTAACGGATCTACAAAAAGCTACAGAATACGATTGTATATCTCTTTACAACTCTACATACATTGGATTGTGAAGAGACTTTTAATTTTCAGCCTAACAAATCTTGATTATCGGGCTAAATTTTTACTTTTTTCTGGTACAGTACAATCTTGCTTATTTGAAAATCATATAAAACTAAGCTACTAGGTCCAACTTTAATAAAATACCAATGATTTGGGACAAGAATCAAGATACATTGGCATATGTAGACAAGTTACTTGTTGCTTTTCCAAATTTTCGTCGATTTTCCAGAAAACTAACTGCAATCGGAAAATTTCTTGGAGATTTGGAAACCGCTTTTAATTTTCTATATACTTTGTGAATATCGTTGCAAAATAAGCAATATTGATCAAGTTATAGAGGAAAATATAAAAAATTGTAAAAAACATGCTCTTATATTTCTCTCTATAATCCAAAATTGCATTCGAATTTCTGCAAATAGAAAACATCATTGCATACACCTTGAAATGCCCTTTCAAACGCCGTTTAGATCGTTAAAATCCATTGGAAAATGAGTGAGAAATTTTGGAATAAACATAGCAATTTTCGCGCACCAAATCTTCGGTAATTGCCCTTAAATAATTCATTGATTGTTAAAAAGTAACAACTATTATTATTCGTTCTGTAGCATTGTCTAAAGTGGAGACTTTCAGTTGTAGATAAATCAAAGTCTGGGGGTGAGGAGCCCTGGGGTAAGAATTTAAATCGATCTTTGTGGCGCCACTTACAGTCGATGTGGGCGGTTCAATTCTTTTAAGATAAATTCGGGGCTATCACTGGTGCAATACCAAATCTATGGGCAAAATATAGGGGATGAACTGATTTACAGGGAGGTATATAAATCCTATAGGTAAAAATAATATTCGATACAACATAGAGTGCTATGATGTAATTATTTTCAATTGTCAAACAATTTTATAATTGAATTTTTTTAATTTGTTAATTTTGAATGAAATTCTTTACCTTTGATAAGCAATTATTTATTAAAATAGAATTAAAAAGGCTTTAATTAATAATTAAAATAATAATAAAATAGCAAATTAGAATATAAATGGCGATTGTTTCATAGCACTCTGTTTATTTTAAATTGGAAAAAATACTTCTAGGTTAAAAAAATTAATAATAATGCAATAATTAGATTATAAGCTCAAAAATGTTATCTCTTATCAGAGAATTAGCCTTATCACCACTTGAGATATCTTCAAATACCATCGAAGATAAACCTGTGCAATTTATAAAATTTTAGGTTAAAGTTTTACAAAAAATCCAATTGATAAATAAAAATAATTAGTCCGAACGCAATTCCGTGCTCCAATTAAAAACGATTAATCTTCGACAATTTCATTAAAATTCTGCACTAGTTATAAACGAAATGAGTCATATTTGTTGTTATCAAAGTATGCGGCTTGACTTCCGGTCGAATTTACAATAAACATAAACAATAAACAAGCGACAAACGCACAGAAAAAATGAATGTCCGATCTCTTCATCTCGACAGCCACCAGCACCCCTTCCCCCATACAACATAAATCGAGCAACCCACGACGGCTGTATGAGTCATCAACATTTCTACGAAAACCGAAGACACCACATCACGAATCGCACCGTTCGTCTCAAATCGCAACAATCCGTAAAATTCCAACGCTCCTATTGGCCGATTGAAACAAGTTTAGTCATTGGATATTTTTAGTTCTGACATCACATCGAGCCAGTGGTTCCGAGAAAGGGTTTCCCTACGTTCGTTTGTTTGTGTGTGTGCGTTTGGATTAGTAGATGACTCATCCGGTGTGCGTTTTTCTCAACATTGTTGTCGTTTTCTTGTTGTTATCGTCGTCGTTTCGGTGATTCGGCGCCACCGACGCCGTCGTCGTCGTCGTCACAACCACTAATTTCAAACACAATCACCATACGTAACTGTAATCGCGTTTGTCATAAAAGTCTTGTAACAAGTGTCTGTTTACTTACCTGGCCGATGGTTGTGGTGATATAATCGCGCACAATAACACAATTCTTGCAATTTTTTTCTGTTATTTTCGAATAAATCGACCAAGGTTGTTATATCATTGAAAGAAAGAAAAGACTCTCACTATCAAAATCTAGTCGGCGTGATAATAACAAAACGTGATCGTTTTAATCTTGTTATCCATTATTACCTAATTGTTATTATTATTATTATTATTATTACTAGTATTATTATTATTATTGATAAGAAAAATGAAATTGGAATTGAGCGATGGCATGTCGAATAATTCGGATTTTAGTAATGATAGTCAAAATTCACAAATGTCCACAACAGCTGATTTCCTAACCTCAATGGGCAATGGGGTGCTATTAACGCCTACTACGACGGTAAGTTCTTTTGTTTATTTAAACAAAACCAAACAGTTGGCAACAATTACAAAACAATTGGCAGATATTAATTGAACAAAACTAATAATTAACAAATAAATCTAGAAAATTTCAATTAATTAATTAAACAATTAATTCGATTAATTGGTTTTAAACACGGCACGGTTGATTTGTTCGTGGTTTTGACGGATGTATTGTTGAACTTTTGGCGGTTAATTCAAAACTACAACCGACAATTAAAATTTTGTGAAAGTTGCAATTTACAACAACGAATTAATTAATATACAGGGTGTTTTATTATTATAAATACAAATTAACAATTAGAATTGTTAATAAGCTAAAATTATACTGATTTGAATACGTAAAAATAATAATAATTGAGACCTTGACCTTATATCAGATAAAACTTGATTTTATTCGGTTTTGTCTAAACTAACGGAAAAAATTGAATATTTTACAATTATTTTCAAATCGACAAATACAGCCTTTCACTATAATTATATTTTTTCTGCACTTCACTAATTATCGGAGTTTATAAAATCTTTCAAGGTAGTTGAATTCGTTGTTACTTTTTATTTTTCTTTAAAGAATAAGAAACGAAAAAAAAACCCTAAATAAACCTTGGTGGTTGTTTAAAAAACGCCAAGATTAATTGTAATTGTTTTTATTGTCGAAGATTTATAAAAAATCGGTTGGAATATTTTTAGGAAAAGCTATCAACGAACAATGTTTAACCTTGTACTGATTACCTTTAAAAATCGGTAACGGTATTGTTAAATTTTCTAAATTGAGTTTATTTAAAAAAAATGTCAATCGGTACAATTTGAATTGAATTTAATTGGTTGTGGAATGTGGGTGGGCTTTTCTTCTGTAAATTCCCATCTATTATTGTATTAGATTGTGTTAATAACAAAGTCTAGACTAAAGCGAAAGTGCAATATAATAATATGCAATTATTGTACGTACTGCAATTTATTTAAATATGAAAAGAAAAGGACAAATTATATTGTGCAATCGTTGTGGAAAATTAGGTTGAATTGATATAGAAACGAAAGGTTGGGGAGGGTAGAAGAAGAAGAATAAGAAAAAGGTCAAGAACTGTTTTTAATAAAACTTTTTATAATAACCATGGTATACTACAACCCTCCATAAATGGTAAAGAATGATTTTGTACAAGGTTATTGCGATATTGTACAATTAGTAATAGTTTATGTGTGCGATAGTTCCAATTTTATCGTTCTCGACAATTAAATCGAATATTTATTGTTATTCTAGTAGAAGAGGGATAGAAAGAATTCCATTGATGAGGATTAGAGTTATAGAGCCTTATAATTCAAAAGATCCACTATAGAGTAGAATTTAATCCCTTCAGAAATGTTTTTATATCGTTTAGACATCCAAAAATTCTAAATTAGAGTGAAAGATTTCAAAATCATCGACTTCTAAACTGTTCAAACGTAAACGTTTTTGAGGAATTCAATTTTACGTAAATTTTAACCTTTATTTGAAGTACTGTACCATTTCTGTGGTGAATTTAATTAAATCTTGTGAGAAAATAAAAAGCCCCGAGTTATATTTTACTTGTCTCGTTATAAAAGCATCTAATTATGTTGCTGATGTAGGTATGTAATTTGCAAATATTTAGTTATAACGTAATATGAAATTAATGCAAATTTAATAAGTTGTTTTTTTTACGTCAAAATATGATTCACGTAATAATTAATTAAGTTTTTATTAGTTTTTCTTAAAATTTTCTGAGATATTTTACAGGTAATTTTACAAAGCCGGATGAGCAAATTTAGGGTATTTTTCATGATTGTCGTAGCTTTTTTCATTCGTTTTAACAGTTCCGGGCTGGACCATTTTGGGCCCGCAGTTTATCGACGTGGCGAAAAGACTGTTTGTTCGACGGTTTTTTGCTTGTTTTCTAAACAGATTCTAATTACCGAACAGAATTAGATGCTTTTTAAAATTCTCTATCTAATGCTGTTTGATTTATTTTCAAAAACAAGCGAGTTATCGATTATTAAATATTGTTTTTGACTGGAAATCGTTAAAAAGTTGCAATACAGGCCCTTCAATTTTTGGCAATTTTCCGGGAAACTAGCAAGTCGATTGGGAAATTTCTTCGATATTTAGAAAGCGCTTTCTATTTTCTACAAATTTTGTAAAAATCATTCGTAAATTTGTAATATTGCCTAAATTATTAACGAAAATGTACAAAAATATAGAGTTTTATTTATAAATTCAAATTGAAGTAAAATTTTCCAGAACAAATTCTTTTTTTCTAATGCTCTAATGCTCTTTCTAATACTGCATTCATTGATTCATTCATTGCAATATTTACGAAAATAAGCGAGTAATCTATTATTAAATATTGCCATTATTTCCAACTGTAAATCGTAAAAAAGATGTAATATAGAACCCTTTAATTTTTGCCAATTTTCCGCGAAACTAGCAAGTCAATTGGGAAATTTCTTGGAGGTTTAGAAAGCGCTTTCCGTTTTCTATATGCTGAACAAAAATTATTTACACATTTATAAAATTGGCTGAATTATCGGCGAAAATTTAAAAAAAATGTGTAGAAATAGAGAAAAAATCATGCTTGTAGATTCTCCTCCATAAATTCAAATTCAAGCCGAATTTTCCAAAAGGAAAAACTTTCTCCAATGCTCCTTGAAATGCTCTTTCTAACGCCGCCCTATTCATTGCAATATTTACCAAAATAAGCAAGTTATCTATTATTAAATATTGGACTTGTTTCGGTACTAAATCGAATTGTTTTGTCAATTTTCCAGAAAACTAGTAAACCAATTAGGAAATTTCTTGGAGATTTGGAAAGCTTCTTCAATTTTTAATATATTAGACAGAAATCATTCAAATTGGCTAAATTATCGATGAAAATATAGCAAAATGTTGCAAAAATGTGGAAACAGACATGCTCCTAGAATTTCGTCTGTAAATTCAAATTCAAGAGAACTTTTACCAAACAGAAAGCTTTCTCTAATGCTCCTAGAAATGCTCTATCCAATGCTGTTTTATTCATTGCTATATTTTCGGAAATAAGCAAGTTATCGATTATTAAATATTGGCATTGTTCGGACACCAAATCGTGTAACACAAGCCTCTCAATTTTTGGAAATTTCCAGGAAAACTAGCAAAGCCATTGGAAAATTTTTTGGAGTTGGAAAGCGCTTTCTATTTTCTATAAACCTTGTCAAAATAATTGAGAAATAAACTACATTGGTTAAGTTATCAGGAAAAATATGAAAATATTGTAAAATACTACGAAGAAACGTGCTTCAAAATTTTCCCCTATAACTCAAAATTTAGTCGAAATTTTCTGAAATGAATGGATCTACCTTAAAATGCTCTTCTTAAATTCGTTTCAATTTTTGTGTTATTTCCAAAAACAATCGAAATATGGGCGTTTTAAAAATTCGTCTTTAATTATCTTTCAAATTTAAATTTAAATTTAAATTGAAAAGGCAATGGAATGGGCCTCCTGATGGCGTTTCGCCCAATCCATTCAAAATTGCGTTTTTACTTTAATTGGTTCGAAATATTTGGTGGGAAATCGTAGATTTAGAACTACCGAAAATGGGGTACTTTCGTAGAGTAGGTACTTCAATTATCCAAATTCCATTTCTAGGGAAAGATACAAGCTTTTTACACTTTCTTGTTGAATAATACGTCAATTTTGTCCTTTAATGTATTGTATGTACGATAATCGCGTGTACCATTTCACTTTTCAAAATATGCACCCTAATTTTCTCTTTGTCGTTTATTCCTTATTGATCTAATATAACATCTGAAAAAGGGGGATAAAGGTGGTGGTATTGATGGGGATAGACCAAAGTTGGGGGTGGTCAACCATTGGAACACGGTGGTCGACAATAAGGGAGACGGACAGGCGTCGGTTATTGCCGGCGCCTCTAAAAAGGTAAAAACACTATAGAAAACACCCCTTCTAGTTGTTGTTGTTGGATAGCGACATATTGGCACCGTAGGTAATTCCAGACGACGCCACTATTTACCACTACCACTACAATTACAACTGTTACTGTCACTAATATTTGTAAATATTCCAAATTTCGCCGAAATTCAAATTTGTAGATTGAAAACTCGAAAAACAACCCGGTTTTATTGATTTTCTATCCTCCTACACTCGGATTCATTTTGAGGGTGGTTAATTCTACTTGGAATTAGATTAAGAAATTCTATTTGATTGCAAATGTATTTCGCATTCTGCAATCACCATCCAATATCCACCCCTTGTTGGCTGTTGGGGGATACAACGTTCATTCCCCTTATAAATCTAGTTTTCTCGTGACCTTGGCATTCGGTGAAAATCGATACGATTCCAACCCCCTACAGTATGGACTAACAAATAAAGACAAAATCGGGGTGGAAAATTATTTGGTTGTCTGTTATCTGATGGAAATCCCATCGAATATTTTCCAGGTAATAAATCTTATCAAATTGGGGAAATTCCAAAAATCATCCGATTATCATTTTTGTTGTTTTAAATAGCATAATTGGGAAAATAAACAATTAGTTTTATTTTTAATCGAGGAATTCTATAAAATACTCGTTGAGGTATTTCCTGTCAATACAAGTTCCATTGATAAGAGGACTCAATAAACATTTTCAATTATGTTGTTGTTAAATAAACATTATTTTTTATAGACTACAGTTATTTAACGATAATTCGACAAATTTTCAGTTGCCAAAAATTGAAATTACAAGGAAACGATTTTTACGAGGAAATACGCCGATTAAACGATTTTCCAAGGAAATCCCATCGATTTGATAAACGTCCAAGAAACCAGATTTTTATTTTGAAAATAAAAATAAAACAACAACGGTACAGCTGATTAGAAAATTCATGTCATTACAATTATGTCACCTTAGGAAAATCCAATGAAAAACAGCTTTTGGCACCGATATGCGGACGGTAATCTAAAAATAATTAGCGTCCCATCGAAGTGTCTCCAGTAGTTCAATTATTTTAAACTATTACTCTTTGTAAATTGTTGTTTTGTTGGTTTAAAATGGACGCAACCGCGACTACCATCGTCGTTTAACTGGCGACGACGCCACTCTATGATGCTGGCGATGATAAAAAAAGCAGAAGTGGTTGTGGTTTTGCTGACGCCATATCAAAATAACACGAAAAAACACGCCGAAAACAACCTACAATGTCTTCGTGTTAATACCAGTCAGTGTTAATATTTTCTATCAACAGATGCACGTGTTCTGCGCGTCGATTCATGCTCGAAAGCCACCCTGTATAATTGGAGAAATCCAATTGTCCGTCAGCTGTGCTCTTGTTAATTTTTTTCGATTCGTTCTTGTTTAGTTGAATAAGATGGAATCAAAAGGTCAAGCCCTACAGGTCATTGGTCAATGCGGTATTTGAACTTCGGACAAGATCTGTCTGTTGGAAATGTAACGGTGTGGTACCAGAATTATCAAGCGTTCATCTTTTGAGTACATTTTTTCCGTCTCTAGAGGCACATCAACTAATTGGTGTGCTATTAGGATTCCTCTTTAAAAAATCTAATCTCGTTATTGTTATTGTCGCCAGTGGTTAGTTCTATTGTAAAGATAAAAATTACATTAACGTTATCGACTTGAAAACCGTAGAAAATCTAATGGACTTTTTGAAAGTTACTTTACAGTGGTTGGAACCAATACAAGAGAATTCGAAGGATTTACGACTACACCATATATTTTTAATGATATGTATAAAGAAACAGAGGGCGACTTTAGTCTCTCACCCTTTCCCGTCTGTTGTATTGATCGATTTTTTTTGCGTCCTGTCCTGCCAAGGGGTTGGAATTTTGCAAAAAATTGACCTTACAATCTGAAAAGCCTCCATATTTTATTCGTATATTTAAATTTGAATTTGTGCGATTTTAGCTGATATTTCAGGTTTTATCTCGGCGAAATTTCATGGGAATTTCAAATAAACCTCGTATTTCCGTTTTAAAATATTATATCACTAATCAGACAACAGTTGGTGAGTGCAAACGGACGAAAACGGTACTAATTTACATATTGGTGCAGTTTATAGGTGGATTATATTTGGGGGTGAGTTTTGCGTTTTAGATTCATTAGGAAATTGAAATCTTACCCCACAATACGTCATAGTAAGGCACCCTTGCTTAGAATTTAAACAAATGTTGGGATATTTCAATATTTAGAAAATCGTTACTGTAAAGTAAGCTCGGTTTTTTTACCCCAGCAAGTGTCTTTATTTTTGATTCTAAGGGTAGACTCTAGAGAATTTTTATCCTGTAGGGGAATTCTTTATCGATTAATATCATCAATTTTGAAATATTTCTTCAGAAATAAGAGGGATGGAACTGAAAAAGCGGTCTAAACTGATTGAAGTTGATTAGGCGGCAAAATTGTGGAATTTTTGTTCGTAGGAATGTGAATTTTGGGAATTTGTCGAGCTTAAGATAGGCACTCTTAATCGATGATTTTAAGGGTATTTTAGAGATTTTACGGATGTCTGTTTTGGCTGAGCAATTGCGGAATTTCTGCAAGGTTTAAGAGTTCTGTTTCTGCACCTAAAGTACATTTTTTCGATCCAGTGTCCGGAAATTTAATCATCGATATCTCCCTTGTTTGATGATATATTGTAACAACTCTAACAACATTAGATAGAGCATTTTAAGGAACATCTTAAGACGTATTTTGTTTTCAAAAATTCCAATATAATTCTCAATTATAGAGGTTAATTTTGAAGTATGTGTTTTTCTATAATTTTTCCATATTTCCCTTACAATTTAGCAAATATTACCAATTTTTCAATGATTTTCGCACGGTGTATAGTGAATTGAAGAAACTTTTAAGACCTCCAAAAAATCTTTTGATAGATTTATTAGTTTTCCGGGAAATTGGCCGAAATTGGCGGCGTATATTTTGTGATTAAAACTGCTAATTTTGAATAATTGATAACTCCCTTGTTTGATGAGCCATTGTAATAAATATAGCAACATTAGAAAGAGCATTTCAAGGAGTATCTAAGAATGTTTTTTATTTTGAAAATTCCCAATCAAATTTTGAATTATAGAAGCAAATCTGGGAACATATGTTTTTCATATTTTCCCTTATAACTTAACAAATATTGTCGATTTTTCAATGATTTTCTCACAGTGTCTAGTAAATTGGAAAAGATCTCTTCAAATCGTCAAATAAGTTGGTTATTTTCCGGAAAATTGGGAAAAACTGGAGAGCTTGCGTTACATTTTTTCTTCAATTCGACGTCAAAAAAAATCAATTTTCAATAATCGATTTCTCGCTTGTTTGATAATATGTTGTCATGATTACAGTAGTATTAGGAGAAGTATTTTAAGGAGTCTCTATCAATTTTTTTATCTAAAAAAACGATTAAATCTTGAGTTATTTGAGTTATTCGATTTATCTCTAGCAAAATCTTGAAAGACACATTTTTCCAAGAAAATTCATATTTCCCCTTATAGCTTAGGAAATATTACCGATTTTTCAATAATTTTCTTACATGTAGCAAATTTAAAGCCTTTTCCAAATCTTTCACAAATTTGCAGGCGATTTTGTTAGTTTTTCGGAGAAGTTATCAATTTTATTTCAAGTTCTTTTTGTATTCTGTTTCTACTTTCGTTTCTGTTTTTGTTCTGTTACCGATTCTGTTTCCGTTTAGCACTTCCGTAACTTCCCTAGACTATTGTCATCAAAAGATGCTTTGATTTTCAACAGTTATTAAAACTAACTGTAAAAATGACCTCAAAATTGGGTACGAACTCCAAGAATATTTGCTACCGAAATTTTTTGCCCGTAAAAATGGGAATTTCTCGAACTTAGGACAGGCTTCATTTACCGCAAAACAACAATGACATTCTAATTTCATTAATAAAATAAAAGTAAGAAAATGAATAGTTAATTATTGATAAAAATTCCAAATGGTTAATGTTCACAACTTCCCACCTTATTGTGTTCATTATTCGAAACTTCTAAATAATAAACGAATGATAAGTCTGTTGAACAATTAGCAAAAAAAATCAATGGGAAAATTTGCCAAGAGGAAGAAAACAGGAAAGATCCAATTAAATTCGGCTACAAACACGATCTAGTCGAAGAATATTCTCAAGATGGTCAAAATAAAAAAGTAGCAAGTCATCGGACGTCTATCCTTGACGAAATCGAAATTCTTCATTAATTTTTCTCTAAAACTCATTAATTACCTGTTTGAACCAGACGTACGTGCGTTTTTAAACGAATCGTATTTAGTTTTGGTTTTCGGGAAATTGTGCGGTTGTAATATTGAAAAACTATGGAAAAACTCATTTCAATCAACTGCCGTCGACTATTTGTATGTTGTATTTTGTCTAATTCATTCATAAATATTTTTGCACCAGATGATTCATCAACAAGTTGTTAATTTATTTAGTTTAATAACAATAAACACAATCTTACTGTTATTAATTTAAATATTTCTGATAAGCTCTCGATAAGAGCAATTAAACAGTAAAATACAGAAATTTGTGCCTTTACGTCAATTTCGTGGAAAATTAGCTACAATGTCCACCAATTTTAGAGAAAATTAGAAATTAGAATTTTGGTGAAGGCCAAAGAAAAGTCCACTAAAAACACTTATCATCGTAGTTGACGTCAATTGTGTAAATTATGAAAAAAATTACAATTTCCTTCCGATATTTCCCGTCTTTCGAAATTTTTCCAAGAAATCGATTTATGTAATTTGTTCGATTAAAAATCGATGTCTTGTTCCGGGAACAATTTCCTTCCCAATATTTTTATGTATTAAGTATGTTCCCCACTATCTTTCACAATATTAAAGTACTGACGTCATTACTTAATTCTAATCACCACGCATGTCCAAGAGAGATAACCCGATTGTTCGCTTCTGTACAACAAACAAAGATCGAAATAAAAATCATGGCCTTGTATATATTTAAAAGCGGCTATTCGCAATCGTCCGATAGCCAGTCGTTTTACAACCGTCTTATTGTAAAAAGAGGCTTTATTTCCAAGTATTAGAACAATTTAATTAAAAAATCAACTTCCGTTCTGTGTGTAATTTTGAAAAATCGAAACTTTAGTGTACGTGTCTAGTAGAAGGCTCCAAGAAACCAGCCTTATGTCTCAATTAGTGCCGTATTTGAATTTCGGTTTGGAGGACTCACAATCGGCCGAAGGCGATTTTCTTTACAGCTACGAACCGATACAACCAAACTCAAAAATGGTAAGTCGCCTTTGGTAATTTTCAAAAATTGCGCCCTATCTAACAAAACAGATGAGTCACTATTGTTATTATTTCTATTATCAAAATTCGTGATTTAAATCAAACAATTCGATATTCGTTTAGTTGCGACGATTATAAAGCGATTATTTTTCCAAATCGATTAAATGGAGTGAAAGTGGCCAAAATACGGGGAAGATTCGGGGAAATTTCGAGGATTTTAAGCTTTTACTTGTCGCAATAAACTTACGACATATTTTTCCATAGTTTCGTAAATTCTTGTTCACCTTAAACATTATCGTAAATTACTCGAAATTTGTGGCAAACGGTCAAGATTCTATTCAACGTTTTTCTGACGAAATTTTGAGATCAATTAGGTCTACGTGGGCGATTTTAAATAGAGCTTAATCACTATTGTAAATATAAACTAGTGCTTTCTAGATATTACATTGTTCTTAATTGACAACAATTATTTTTGCGTATATTGGGCTTTAAATGGTTATTTTAAATTGTTTTTTTCCAATGGAGTCCATAAATTGTCGTAAAATATGTAAATCGGTCGCCGTCTTCAAGGAGTGGTTCTTCAAATACAATTTCCTTTGTTTTCGCCCCAATAAAAGTAGAACATGTTTTTGAAAAGAAACACTTTTGTTTAAATTATCTTTGTTTTGAGATTATCCAATGAATGCCAAGATTTTGCCGTCTATATTATTATTACAATGAAATCTGATGAGTTTATTTTGTAACAAGACACGATAACAAATCGTTGGTTTATTTGTTTAAACATTAAATAATAGTCGATCTTATTTCGAATTTAAACGGTTTTATAATTTGAGTTTGTAAACCGCAAATTCGATTGGGCAATCAATCGAGTAGAGCCGGCTCCGAAACTTACAGATTGCTAAACCCTAACTCGAATTTCGCGCCTGTTTTGACACGTAAATACCCCAAACTTAACCTCAAACAAAAAAGGCGCAAATTGGCGCCATCTGTGGACAGTTGCGAGACTTTCGAATTTAAACAAACACTAATTCAGGTGCAAATCAATTAGTCTTTATTTTTTTGAAACAAAGCTCCATTATAAAATTCTTTATTTTTATGGGTTTATTTAACCTTAACTTGTATTTATTTATTTGTTTTGTTTGCATATTTTTTCAACTTGTGGTATTTACGAGTATGTTGCCCTTGATTTCCTATAATAATTGACGACAATACTTTTCTTAATTATCATACAATGGCACATACAATTCATCAATTGTTGATTAATTTCCATTTTCACCAATCCATTTGCACAATATTATTGTATAAATATTAAATATAGTTGGTCTATTTTACTACAACAACTCGACTTATTGTTGTCTAAAATTTGGTGTAATTTTAGAATATTTACTCTAAATTAACATCACCTGATGTTCGAGTTGAAGCCGGCTTTCTTATCGGAGAAAAATAAACATTAACTTCAATTTTGTCCGTACAAATAATGGAAATACCGTCCGTAAATTGACTAATTTCACTAAATTTCCACAATTTTCTATAATTATCGAACAAAATTACGCTGCAGGCTCTATCGAAGGTTACATAACAGCAGTGATAGCATTCCATTGTTGAACGAGTCTCGTCTCGTTCACGAAAAGCGAACTTGTACGCTTGTTCTCTCGATTTCTTTTCACCTTTACAGCTCTCACCGGAATATCCCTGACGTCACCTACAATAAATGCGTCATTGATCGTTTTTATCGAAATATAAGCAATTTCTCTTTATCGGACAACCGGACCTTGTTGTTTTTTGGTGTTGTGTTCTTGAAATTTACCGCCGAATCTCCGTGAAAGTCTACAGAGGTGGCAATTTCGATAAATCAACCTTTAACCAGGCGACGATATTTGCGATAACGGGAACGCACCCACGATGAGCCAATCAACAGGTTGGATGGCACGTTTTATTATTATTATTATTGAAATTCGGCGCGTTTTCGACGAAATAACCAACCGAAAATCTTAGCGGCCAATCAGAATAGTCGGTTTCAAATAATAGTAGTAATAATCAAATAAAAAACGAGCATTTATGGAAGGTTGTTCTGACGTCAACACGTCATGTGAGTTTATCATTCTTTCCTCCGTCTCGTATCTGTCGAGAACATAAACAGCTCTAGATCGAATCGAACGCGCGACAAGGAAAAAAACGGTAATAATTCCGACAATTCCGATGTTATTTCCATTTACAGTAGCCGTATTGTTTATTAGAAATGTTTAAACAATAAAAATGTGTTGAGGCAAAGTTGCGCGCATGCACCATTCCCAACAATAACTTTATTTGTACGATTTATTTATTTGGAAAAGTGTGTTTTACAAAGATAGAAGGATTAAAGTTTATTTGTTTGGTGAACAATAGTTTTACGGACAGGTATGCGAATTTTCTTTCTTTTCTTCGTTAATGTGTCGCCAATTTTAATTCGGAATTGTTGCACCATCCGGAAATTGTTCGAAACAAGGGGAATGTGGAAAATTTCCGGTACAGCCGAATCGAACACGTCCCAACTTGTCGGTAAAAAGCGAATTTTCTTATTGTTATTGTATTGAAAACTTCAAGACCTTGGGAAATTCCAAGGAGCGTTTTATTGTTCAATATTTCTATTTATTGCACAATTTGTGTGTTCGAGTAATTGACCCTGTGTACTCCTTTTCTGGATTATTTCATAAAATATTGGTTATTTACGTTAATCTCACGTTTTCGTTTATCGGCGATAATTTTCGTATCAGTTGAATTTCCCGAAATCCGATAAGTTTAGTTTTCAATTGTAGTTTTCGGTTTTAACGATTACCACGTGGTCGTTTGTTGGTATGTTGAGTATTTCCGAGCGAGAGGTGCCTTGGGTGAATCATCGAACGACTCCGCCCCCACACGTTGGTACTACCATGCTCTTCTTTCTACCAATATTTGACCCCTTCACGTCCCTACAAGGTCGTGCACCAAGGTTTTCCCAGCATCACCCATTCTATATTGTAGTATTTTTGCAATCGAAGGAATCTCTTGAGTCATCGACAGTTTCATGAATGAAATCGAGTACTATAAAATTGTAATTTCTGGAACTTGGAATTTTCGAAATTTCGCCGATTGCCCCAATTTCAAGCGTTTTCCCGCATTTATTTTAATGCAGGTAGGTTTTGGCGCATTGCCAGTTTCGCCTCCATTTGGCCATGACTTTACACTAGAGAAAAGTCTAGAATTTTCCGTTTGTTCCTCCTTTATTTGGATTTTATTCAAAGATAGGTGTGTCCTGGATATTGATAAAAATTCGAAATCACTCGCCCTATCGTTATCATTTCACGGAGGAAGTTTCCGATAAGGCTCGGTTATTGTTGCATGGAAGTTATAAAATTTTTAGATCACCACAACACGTTGGACAATGAAAATGGTGGTTGTTGTTGTACAGTTGTTTATAAATAAAATTTTGTTGGAAAGAAACTTAGATGCGAACTACTTACCTCGTGTCTAAATAAAGCAGAGGTGGGCGACAAACGAAAATTCCCGCTTAGCGAATTCATTCTTCGACCGGCTGAGCCTCGGGTAACTCAGTAGCGTTGTGCTCAGCTAGAAAAAAAAGAGTTAAAACTCGAACGAACGACTATTTTTTTTGATTTTTGTTTTGTTTTGAAACGATCTTTTTTCAAAAGTAATTTTGAAATAAAGAAATAATCGATATTCGATCATTTCGATACGTTTTGGTTATCGACTTTTTTCAATTACAATCTGTAATTTGTCGAATTGATTTTGTATAAAATTAGTTGAAAATGGCATATTTAGATCAAAGAGAAATTGCAAATTTCCTGGCACAGGAGTTATTCTACCAACAGGTACATTGTGTGTTGTCTTTATTTTTAAGTGAGTTGCAATTTTCCTGAATCTACCTTGGTTCTCTGACTTAAAGTCATTTCCTAGTTTGAATTTCTATTTTTAAATCTGACTAAATAACGTCAACAAAACTTGCGCGGTTTTGTGTTAGTTTGTAATTCGCCAATTTTATTCAATTTGAAAATATTTGTTACAGTTTATAACTCTAGAAGGCTTAAATTCTGGTGTGCCAACTCGAACTACCCCAACATTAACTCCAACAACACTACGAAGCATCGAACAGACTTTCATTGAATTGCAATCGAAACCGGAGAGTCACGAAAACGAAGCTGGATTCGTACCGCCGTTAGTCCATTCTATCGGTAAATTCGCACCACACGCACCACAACAATCGCTAATTTCAAATTGATTTACAGGAAATAACCAATACATTTCGGCATCGGACGCCGATATATTTCCGATGAAATCGCAAAATATGTGGCCGAGTTCACTGTCGCAATCCAGTTCCGATTCGAATACAACCCGTTCAACACCACCATTAACCCAGAAGACTAGTCTTATCAATAATACACCAAATCATCAGCAAACTAGAAGGAATATGGGCGGCCGGAAGCCGGCTAAAGATCTCAATATTAGTCCTGAAGAGGAGGAACGGCGGCGGATACGGCGCGAACGGAATAAAGCGGCAGCGGCTAGGTGTCGAAAACGACGAGTCGACCACACTAATGCCCTAATACATGTAATTAATTTATTTCTAATTATTTGATCTTGATCATTGATTTATTTGGGGTTGTAGGAAACTGAAGAATTGGAATCGAAACGCGAGGAACTCCAAAAAGAGTTGTTGAGTTTACAACGATTGCGTGAAGAATTAGAGTACGTGTTAGATTCGCATAGGAGTTCGTCGAATTGCCGGCTACATTCGCAAAGTCCACCCGATGTAAAACCGTTCGTACATTCATCCCCTTATATTACAACAACAACACCACCAACAACAACAACAACGAATAGTATGGAACGTGTTAAAACCGAATTAGTCGATACAACAACGATACCAACAACACAACAACAACAACATTGTATCGATAGTGATAGTTTCTGTTTACCATCGCCGACAAAGAAGATTATGTTAAGTTCAACGGTACCAATATCGAAACCGAGCCGGCCGAATTCGTTGAATGTTGGTGCTACGGCGCCGTTAACAAAAACGAATAATATTAGTGAAATGGCCGGTATACCGATAACAACACCATCGACCGGTATACAATTCAATTTCGATTCATTAATGGTCGGTGGTACTGGATTGACGCCAGTTTCGGCACCATTAGTGCCTTCATGTAGTACCCAACAGAGGAATATACCAGTTAGTGCTGCTGATATTACATCGCCTGATGCTTGTGGACCTCCGAAACTTGTTAGTTTATAATAAAATTTTTAATTTCGTTTTTAAATTCTTGATTTACATACAAAATAGACGATTATCAATTGATTCGATTCGTTTTAATTCTCAATGTTTATTGGAATCAATTGGGAATTGTCTTTATTATTATCAATAAAACAAAACAAACGCCAATAGAACAAAGTTGGACCGGCTCGTTATTGTTTTGTTATCGGAAAATCGATGAAAACTAGAACGTCCAACTGTCGTATTATCAACCATGTTTAGTATTAAATCCAATGAAACCAAAAACGGTAATTTATTACTAAATTATTTAGTAATCTTTTAAGTATCACGTTCATTTATTTATTGTTATTATTATTAATGTAAACGGTGTAATTTAAGTGTAGATTGCTAAACATGGCATGAAAACGTCTTAAAAAAGCAACACAAGAAAGAGTGCTCAAGCTATTTTGCTATGCTATATGCAGATTTATTTTTTGCTACCACGAAATGCCTTTTTGTAAAGAAGAGAGAAAGCGAAAAAGGAACAATCAATATTTTCAAATTAAAACGTTTTTAATTGAATTGAAACGATGCAAGACACACATTTGAAGCAAAGATATTCCCTCCATAGGTTTTTTATATGAATAGTTTTAAGGTTTTTTAATATTATTATTATTGATACAATTGCTGATAATATTGATGCCGATAATAATAATAATAATAATAATTGATGATAATACTGATAATATTTTGCAATAGGAGTATTCCTCCTGTTTCCATTGAGGCAAAACCAGATGAATTAAAAGTATAGAGATAAAAAAAAATGGAATACAAAAGCGAATTTGTGTTATTATTGATAAGTATATTTAATATATTTGGATGAAATACTTTATATATACATATAATTATTATGAAAGAATGAAAAAAAAACAAATGAAAATCTATTTTAAGCAATAAGAATGGTTGCAATATTTGTAACCAAAAATTGTCAATTTTATATATAAATTGTAAGTTTTTTTTTGTCAGATTTTGTATTTATTTTATGCAATGCTAATAAATAAGATGTAAAAATTCTTCAATTCATCCAGTCTTTTATTTTATTCGATTAAACGGACTTATGTCGTTGATTGATGCTATCACGTTCTACCTCCACTTGTTGCAGCTGATCTTTACCGAATTTCTTTAAATTCAATGTACTAAAATCCAGTCTCAGGATAGTAGAAGTTGATTGGAAATATTTCTTAGGTTCAAGGAATTTCACAAAACGGCAACATTGTTATAAAATTAATGTTCCAATTTCAATCTCGTTGAAGACGGCAACGTCAGCCTTCCATTTTTCAAAAATTTGTTAAAACTCGGTATCAGGATATTAGAAGTTGATTGGAGGTAATCCGTAGATTCAAAGATTTTCCAACACATGACAACATTGCAATTTGTAACTTCCAATAGTTTGGTGAAATTTGGTATCAGGATATTAGAAGTTGATTGGAGGTATTCCCTAAATTCAAGGAATTTCTAGAAAATGGCAACATTGTAATAAATTTAACGATGTTGAAAATCCCGACGTTCGATTTTTCAAAATGTTGCTCAAACTTGGTATCAGGATATTAGAAGTTGATTAGAGGTATCCCGTAAAATTAAGGAATTGCTTAAAAATGTCAACATTGCAATAAAATTAGTGGTCCAATTTCAATGTTGATAAAAAAGGCAACGTCACAACGTTCGATCTTTCAAAATTTTGCTTAAATCCAGTATCAGGATATTAGAAGTTGATTGGAGGTATTCCCTAAATTCAAGGAATTTCTAGAAAATGGCAACATTGTAATGAAAGTAACAGTCTTATTTCGATGTTGAAAATCGCAACGTTCGATTTTTCAAAATTTTGCTAAAACTTGGTAACAGGATATTAGAAGTTGATTGGAGGTATTCTGTAGATTTGAGGAATTTCCAAAAAATAGCAACATTGCCATAAAATTAGTGGTCTAATTTCAATGTTGATGAAAATGGCAACGTTCAATTTTTCAAAACTTTGTTTAAATCTAATATCAGGATCTTAGAAGTTGATTGAAGGTATTCGCTAGGATCAAGGAATTTCCAGAAACTGACAACATTGTGACACAATTAACGGGCCAAGTTCAATGTTGAAAATCGTAACGTTCGATTTTTCAAAATTTTGCTAAAATTTAGGATCAGGATATTAGATGTTGAATGGAGATATTCCGTAGTCAAGAATTTTCCAAAAAAAGGCAACGTTCTAATAAAATTATTGGTTTAATTTCAACATGAATGAAAATGGTAGCATCACAATTTGCGATTTCTCACAATTTTGTTAAAACTTTGTATCAGGATATTAGAAGTTGTTTGGAGATATTCCGCAGATTCAAGGATTTTCCAGCAAATGACAACATTGCAATTTGTATCATCCAAAGTTTGGTGAAATTTGGTATCAGGATATTAGAAGTAGATTGGAGGTATTCCGTAGATTCAAGGATTTTCCAGTAAATGGTAACGTTGGTCCAATTTCGATGTCGTTGAAAATGGTAACGTCGCAACCTTCGAATTTTGAAAATTTTTCTTAAACTTGGTATCAGGATATTAGAAATTGATTGAAGATATTCTGTAGATGCAAGGAATTTCTAGAAAATGGCAATGTTGTAATAAAATTAATGGTCTAATTTTAATGTCAATGAAAATGGCAACATCGCAACTTTCGATTCTTCAACATTTTGTTAAAATTTAGTATCAGGATATTAGAAGTTGTTTGGAGGTATTCCGTAGGTTCAAGGAATTTCTAGAAAATGGCACCACTGCAATTAAATTGTTGATTTAATTTCGATGTCGTTGAAAATGGCAACATCGCAATTTTCGAGTTGCTAAAATTTAGTAACAGGATATTAGAAGTTATTTGGAGGTATTCCGTAGATTCAAGGATTTTCCAGCAAATAACAACATTGCAACTCGTGGCTTCAAAATTTTGCTAAAATCTAGTATCAGGATATTAGAAGTTGGTTGAAGGTATTCCGTAGATTCAAGGAATTTCTATCATTTCGGTAAGTAAATCTAGTATTATTGTTCTTTTGTTACCTTCAACCAACTCCTAATGTCCTGGTACTAACAACGAAACGTGCCTAGGTGACTCCGATTTCAGTGAAATTAACACTTAACCGAGCAATGGAAGACATCTCCCCATTTTAACTCGGCTCAAAGTGGTCTTTAACACGTTCAGCCCGGCGCTTTTTTTCGAGTAGTCGGCGGGCTCGAGATTATCAGTTGTTTATTCGTCTGGCGGCGCTTATTTCACTATTGCATAGCAAACTAAGTGTGGACCACCGGTGGTTCACGCCGTCAGTCGGAGCAACGAGGTGTGGACCACTGGTGGTTCACGCCGGGCTGAACGTGTTAAATTTGTTGGATACATTTTAAGAGTCCAAAATCAAATAATTTCAATTACAAATATTTTTATTCATCATAAAAATAATCATAAATTATCATTACACAGACAGAATCAAAGCATTGATTGCTTCTTTATTATTCACTTTTTTCTTTTCTTTAACAAATAATGAACTAAGTTTACTTTTTTTTGGCAATATGTACATTTTCCTAATTTATTATACACAGAATTAGAAGAATAAGTAGAAGAACAAACAAAAAAAAAACACAATACAACAACGAATTATATAAAAATTATTTTTACCGGAATGGAACGCAGCATGTACCAAAAATTTGGCCAAAACTCTATTTACACGAACTTCTCTCAACCGAAAAACGAACAATCAAGAAGAATCTAGAGAGAACAATAATGGCTAAATAAAACAAAACGTGGCACAAAATAACTCAATCAATTAATACAAAAAAAAATCGATTCAATCACAGACATAGAAAAACAATCAAAAATAATCAAAACAAATCGCTAGATACAATTTCGGAAAATTCTAAATCGATTATTGTTGTTACATCATTGATTGTTGGTAGAATTTGATTCGTTTGCTTGATCGAGGGCCTGAACAATTCAGTCGAATTAATTTACAATACAAGCAGCGGTTGAATTTACAATTAAATTGAGAAACATGATCTTTAGTTTTAGTAGCTTGGAGGTAGCTTTTACGGAATGACAGCTGACATTGTGCTACAACAGCTTGGTCGACTGTTCAAGTTTATTGTTTTTTGTACTTATTGATATATTTTTTTTAATAATATATACTGTATCTTTAATATATAAATATAACAGGAAGCATTTACCTTGTAATCATGTAACGGAAAGCATCTCTTGATTGTTTTGAATAATACAAATAAATTACAAAATATAAATAAATGTAGTTAAAATAGGGTTGAGTTGAAATGGTCAAGAATGCTCTCCGGTTGAATTAATGAGACTGTATCTCTTACGGTAATATAAATATATGTACATAAATACTATACAAACAACAATCTTTGGTTGAACAAATTTAACATCAGACATGAACGTATAAAAACTAAATTAATGATTAAATTAAATATACATAGAAAAAACTGAGACTGTACAATGAGATGTGATAATACTAGCCGTAATAACGACAATTGAGATCTACACAAAGACAATAAATCCGACAAACAATCCAAACTGAAATTAAATTCAATCGAGTGAATTTCAATTTGAACAATTACGGACTTGCAAGATCAGTCTATTTCCAAATCAAATCAATAAAACAATTATCAATGAATATTGTCCAGTCATTTTAGAAATTCATGAAGATATTGCTGAGCTACATACAGTTTTAGGCATTTTCTGTTATTATTTATAATCGAAAGCTTTATTTAAAGCAAAATTAAATTTTGATATTCCGATAATTGCACTGCATGTAACACTTTTTCACCTGACATCAGCCGAATCGTTCTTTAACAAGAAACATTAATTTCTTTTTACCTTTATAGGCGACTTTCATATTTTCAATTAATTGGGTAAATTGGGCATGTCCATCATGGGCTAATATAAATGTATCTCTAGCTTTCGTTAAAAAATCGATAAAATCACCGTAATGCCGTGGTGATATATGAGTTAGACGTGAATGTGTTGTATTTATATAAGCAGCAACGGCGGCTTCTAATAGTTGACGTAACGGTGGACGATCGTATGATAATGGTTTAATACCACCGCCATTATTTGTACCGGTACAATTACGATTACGATGGGATGGATGCGAATGGTGTTTACCACCGGTATCTAGGGGCGGTGGTGGTGGCGGCGGTGGTGGTGGTGGAGGCGGTGGTGGTGCTGGTGGTGGTGGTGGATGTGAACATGACATACCCGGTGCTGTCATACTACAACGTCTTAGAATATCCGATAATACTGTTGCACATTGTACATTTTTTACTAATAATGGTATCATGTTGGCTAATTCGTTTTTTCCTAATGAATGACTTAAAGCACAAGCCCAATGGATGTCGTTTATTGCTGGATGAGTATCCTGAAAAATTTCAAAATTAATATTTCGGAACTACTTAGTTGTAAAAGTTTTGAATCGGTTGCCAACCTTATTTTTCAAACACTAGTGACTTCTATATAGAAACGTATAGTAACATTTGTAACCTTACTTTGGTATCACTGGCGAATCAAATTGTTTACAAAACAAAAATATAACCTCAACATGTTTTTTTAAATCTATAATAAATTTAATTTTACTTAATTGATTACGTTTTACTGACATTTTTATATAATTATCATTATTGTTTATTTAAATTTCCCGCTTTCTAATTTTCAATCAACCGGTAAACCAAGCCTGCTAGATTTCTCAATAATTTTGTTAATATTTACTTTAATTGGGTATAGTTGGTAAATTAATGTTTATATTTACGTTATTTTTCCTAAAATAATTGATTTTATTCAAAAATACACGCTAGTTCTTATTTTTTAATAAATCGATAAATTTTTAAAAGTAGCTTGGGTAACAAAAGAATGACGTAAATTTGAATTTCTAGTTGTCATGTCAATAATACCAACTCTCACTAAATTCCCTAAATTTCAAAACTAGTATTTTTTGTGAAAAATGCCCCAAAGCAAATAATTCTGGGATTGTTTTAATAGAATAAAGATATTGTAAAATTACCTGATTGTATGCTAAATGTACATTTTTCATTGCCAACATAGCCAATTTATAAGCTCTAGTTGGATAGCCCCTATGTTCCATATATCTAGCTATTGTAAATAATTGCGAAGATGTCATTATATGCGAAGCTGCATCGACAACAATCTGATAAGCAGTCTCAAAAGCTAACGCCTCATTTTCACACAATGTCAGGGCATTCAAGGCACAATTTGGAGGGTCCTATCATTAAAATCAATTATTATCAATAAATTATTAATAAAATAATGATCAAACCTTTGTTGCACATTGTAGTGCAAGTGTTCTGGCACAACTGGACAATTCTTCTTGTTGACTAAAATTAAGATTTAATCTCATAATAGTACTGTGCGACATTATTGTTGTAGCAACAGGTCCAGTTGCTTCTGTTGCTGTAAAGAATTGATACCAATTTTGCATTATTGAAATTAAGGCATCGACACCAACTTCAGTTGCACAAGTAACTAACCAACGTACCATTTCACGTCGGCGCCAATTCAACGACGATAACGTCATTCTCATCACCTATAATTTTTCATTTAATTCAAATAAAAAAAATAAATGATTAAAGTAATACTTGTAAACCCAATTCGAAGGCTACACTCAATAGAGTTGGATGTCTTGGCCCATTTTCCGGTGTTGCAAAACGGAATGCATCTTGAGCAAGTTTAAATAAATGCGATGAACTATGGATATGCCTTTGTGATGATTCTAATATTGTTCTTAAACGCATAACTTCACCTTTGGCAGCACTCAACATTGTTGAACTTAATGCACATTGTTGTGTTTCAATATGGCCTAATGTAAACCATCTTGGTGAACGACTCATAACTAATGATGGATCATCGCTATCTTCATGATCTTCCAATAATGGTAAACGCATTGCACGCAAACCAACTTCATATGCTAAATCTGGATAACAACTCAACAATGATAAGAATAGAAAACGTGCAAATGTATGCATTGGTATACTTTCTGGATGTATACCAATACCTAAACCACTAGTTGGACCACCTTCTAATAATATAATCGCTTGTCGACGTAATACAGCAATCAAACTATTATCTAATTCGATCTCTTGTAATTTAGCAATTAGACGATCTTCTTGTTTACAAGCCTTCTCTTGTGCATATAAACCAACTGGCATTATTCGTTGTTGTCCTAAACCGATTAATGCAACTTCAAATGCTAATGTTAGATATGTTTCGGAACGATCGCGCGAACCTACTACCGGTACGTGGTGGTATCGCGGCCGTATATTATTGTGTTGCTCCTCCATTCCTACAATATCTACAAATAAAAGGTTAAAATCAACAATTATTACACCCTACTGAGTGTTTTACTTAAGTGGTCCTAGCTACTGTATCGTAATCAGCTCATTTCGATACAGTTTATAATCATAGAAGCTGTAGTGATTTTTTTAAAGGTTAGTTAAATTCAAATGACAGCTGTCAAATTGAGTGGAACAAATTTTTAACAATTTTCGAATTAATATTTATATTTACGGTATTTTATAACTGATTTTATTTAAAAAAAATTGTTTTCATTTTTTAACGCGATATTTTTTTAAATATTGAGAGAAACAAAAGAACAATTGACCTAAAATTTGAATTGTAGTTGTCATGTCAACAATACCAACCCTAGCAAAAATCCCTAAATTTCAATAAAAAAGGCGCAAATTTTAAAAAATACGAGAAACAAAACTCATCTATTACACTCGTTTTTAATAAAACCAGCCGTGAAATAAACGAACTTGTTTCCGAATGTACTAGAAAGATTTCTAGGCGAGTCGTTGAATATTTGGACAAAATTTGAACCACGTAGCTCATTTTAGATAATGCTGCGGTTTTTCTCAATCGTATTCTAGAATAAACACGAAACTTTCCATCAGTTTTAGAATTTTTGAAAACCGATGAGCTACAAGTTTCCAATTTTGCTAAAATAACTTCAACTAGGACCATTTAAGTGAAACAGACTACCTAAATAACTCGGCGTCCGTGGCCTTTGATCTTCCGGTATAATTGATGCATCACAAAGTGTATCGAACAAACAACCAATCGGATCTAATGGATGGCCAACCCAACATTCTGTATTTGCTGGTGCATTAAATGATGTTGTCGAATATGAATTATTGCATTGACCGGTACAACGTGACGTACATGGTGTTGTTTTACAACTAGGTTGGCAATTCTTATTATTACTACTACTACTATTATTATTATTGTTGTTGTTATTATTATTACTAGTACTAGTACTAGCTTGTTGACTTTCATGCCATTTTCGTTGTGCTAATAATTGTTGTTGTTTCATTGTACGTACAACTGATACGGCTAATCTTAATGCAGCCTCCATATGGCCATGTGAACGTAACGAATCAACTCTAGCTGCACATAATGGAATCGATTCTAAAATTATACGAATTAACAAATTTAAATAATAATAATAATAATAATAAATTACCATGCCATAAAGGTTGGCCTTGTGAATTAAAACTACCCGAACTTGTAGTATCTGGAACATGCGAACAATACGTATCGCTCGATAGAATATTTTTTAAATGCATATTATCCCATGACATACTAACAGCGTCTAAAGCTCTGCAATTAAAAACAAATAATACAAATTAATAGATAGCGGGTGCGCCATAGTAATCCTCAGAGTAAGTTGTGACTTGTGAGCGTATGTTCGCTTCTTATTTCATTTACAAGAGTAATCTGCATTACCGACAAGCTGTTGAAACAAGAAACAACCTACGTCCAATTCGACGATTTCCGTGATTGTTTTTCATGATTCTATCAACCCTCGATATTTGGGGTAATATCTTGTTTGAAACGGAATGGTAGATTTTTTCTTGGACATTTAGGTAGATGATGATGACTTATAGTCTAGCGTTAATCGTTTTTCAGGAATTTTGATTTTTCGTGAAATTTTTAAATTTACAGCCAATGATTAAAAAATTCATATTTTAAAAATTACTGGCTTTAAATAATTGAAATTTGGAGTTATGATAGTTTAAATATTGTACTTTCGATCAAATTTAACAGAATTAAATAATCTTTCATGGTTTAGCTGAAATCAAATTTTTTTTCAGGCAACTTTCAAACTACTATATCTTTCTGATTTTAAATGAAACACCATATTTTTCTTTATATGATTCACTATAGAAAAAAATCTGAATCGAACTGTATTAACCTACATCTAGTAGTTTTTCAGTTATTTGAAAATTTTCAGTTTTCAGTAATTTTTTCGCTTACTTGAAAGTTTCAAGTCACCTATGATTGAATTCGTTTATAAAGAAATACATAGAAGGCTTAGCAAATTGACATTAACGTCACAATTGAGGTTAAGTATTTAACTTTTTTTTCAGTAATTTCAGCAAATTTTACATGAAAAAAGAAATAATCCAATCGATTTTAATTTAATAATTATCACTTTCTTCTATTATTCTTCATCAAAGAAAATTTAAATACAATTAATTATTTAGATGTTAATGACAGTTGAATTGACAATTGTTTTTCAAAGCCTTCTATGTTTTAGTGTTGTTTTTCAGCGGAAAATTGAAAATTTGAAATAACTGAAAAATTATCAGAGATAGATATAGAGAATGCTAATATAGTTCTCTCTAGTTTTTCTCTAGCTAACCGTCTTAAAAAACTAGTCATTTAAAATAAAAAAGATAAATCTAGGGTTGATAGACCCAGTTGAGGTGGAAAAATAAATTTCAGGACTTCTTATTGAACTTACCTATGAAATATTGTTCTTGGTAACGACGGTGTATTTGACTTAGAATGATTCCCTGATAATCGTAAACGTTTACTATTCCTTGGACTATATGAACTATCATCATTATCATCATCATCATCGTCATCATCTGAACTATCAGTTGATTCGTAAACGGCTCGATTTCGATCGCGCTCCCGTTCCCGGTCTCGATCCCGTCGATCTCGACGATCCCGTTCACGATCTAAATACCGATCTCTATCACTACGATCATGATAATATCTATCTCTATCCCTATTTAAATACTGGAAATATTCAAATTGTAATTAAAATTTCATTTGTAGTTGTTGAAACTAACTGAGTCTCTATGTGATGAATGATTCTCTTGTTGCAGTCTATAATCGGGATCTTCCGGTGGACAAACATCGATTAATGTCCATTTTTCTAACAATAATTTCCATTGTTGTTTCTCATGTTGTGTACAATTCGGATTTAATACAATACAAACCCATAGGGAACCTAACTGATCCCATAATTGTCTACATTTATCAGTCATAGGAGCACCTTGATTACGCCACATTTGTAATCTAGGATCAGATAGGAACTGTTCGGTGATTAACGTTAGCATTCTAGCACCATTCGAATCTTGCGCCCTCAACATCTCTCTCACCTGCAAAACAATTAAATTATGCCTCTGTGATCGTAGGTCGCTTCTTGTTTCAGCTCAGCAATCTGTTGGAACAAGAAGCCGACCTACGTTCACTGCGCTGTCGATTATTTTACCTTCGAAAATAGCGAATTTAATTGTTTATTGGCATTATAATAGCCGCCTTGGGACAAATACGATTTGACCTGTTCGCAAACTTGTTCTTCGTCCAAATGCCATGAATGTTCGTCGTCGGCGGAGGCGCCGGCTGTCGGGTCCGGTGCACCCGGTATTTGATTAATTTCACTACGTTGTTGGAGAATTTCATCGGCCAATTTCTGGGCTGTTGGTAATACTTCTGTGTGATGTTCGGATATCAGGTACTGTACAAATTTTTGTAATTGTTGTCGGTCCATTTGCAATAATGTTTCTAGAATAAACCACAAGGTTGATAATAAATAACAATAAAACAACTATTATCAATTAGAAAAATAATTAAATATATTGATATAGAATTGTAACAAATTTATAAATACTAAAAGTTATTTAACGTGCATTAGTTCCAATTTAGTGGCGGTAGTTTTACAGTTTTTCTTCGGCGATTTCCCGTTTTTCCGGCCGTAATATTTCTTAAATCGTTTTGCATTATTTTTACAACCACCATTCGATTTCCGTTTAAATCCTTGTTTCTTTCTCGATTTACTACCACTACTACTTTGCGAATCATCGCACCAATCGTCATTATTGCCGAAATTATTCGAATTCTCAGTATTGTTTTGAAGTTGGTTTAATTGTTGGCGATATTTCGTTGTGATTTTCAAGAAAAATTCGCCAAATTTCTCGTAATTCGCCTTCGTAACGTGTTGGATTTTCATAAAATCCTCCTTCGAATCCGGTAGAATATCGGACATACTTTTAATAGCCGACAAATTCATTATTGAAGATAACGTGACGTTTCTTTCTAAAGCTAACCGTCGACATTCCTCCAACAATTCTTCGTGACACTGCACTTTAAGACTGTTGATTTTAAACGAACTAACTGTTTTAGTTGTAGTCTTTGATGATGGTGGTGGTGGTGTTGGAATAGTTTCGATTGCTCCACTAGTTGGGGGTTTGTTTGTTTTAACAACCGGAACTTTAGTGCCAGTCGGTAAAGCTAGGGTGATTTTCAAATCGGGTTGATTTAAATTGCGAAATTTCCCACCGGGTTTTATGTAAACAACCGGAAATTCACCGGTAAACGTACAAAAATCGACTAGAATATTTTTTAAAACTAAATCGATAAGTATACGTTGTAAATCGGTGCGATTCAATTCGCTACCACTACCATAATATCGATGTTTATCGTGGCCTTTATCGAGGATTTTCTTCAATTTCGCCCCCTTATAAACTTCAACAATATGCAGCATTGTTATATTCTCGCGATTAGCCAAATCGTTGACTAATTCGGCTAAATTTCGGGCATGATTTGTAACATCGATAAAGTGGTATTTTTCGATATTGTTGCAATTGTCGCATATTGTTTGTTTGTTTTTTATACAAATACGCCGATCGAATTTCTCGCCTAAATGTAATAATTGTAAATATCGCCGACAATCGATTGTATTCTCACAATACGATACCATTTGATGTAAATTCTCTAAATGTCCATCTAATGTTGTTTTATTAATATTGCGATCGGTGCGTAATAGACGTTTTAAACGGCCAACATCACCATACGAATAAAATAAATACGAATAGGAGACTTCATCATCACGTCCAGCACGTCCCGATTCTTGATAGAACGCCTCAACTGATTTCGGTATTGAATTATGTATAACGAAACGTACATCGGGCTTATCAATACCCATACCGAACGCTATTGTTGCCACAATTACATGGAATTGATCTTGCATCCATTCACGTTGGACTTTTTCCCGAATCTTATCATTCAAACCGGCATGATACGGCTTGGATTTAATACCGGAATTCGATAGATTCTTCGCTAATTTCTCACAATCCGCGCGACATAAACAATAAATAATCCCCGATTTTTTAAAGAATTTCGTTTTAATCAAATTAGAAATATCGTCAGTTGTACTTTTTGCCCGTTTCGCTATCACTTCATATTTGATATTCGGACGATTAAAGCTACGTATAAAAGTTTTAACGTTATTCAAATTTAAAACGGTAATAACATCGCATTGAACTTGTTTTGTAGCGGTTGCTGTTAAACAAATAATCGGTACTTTCGGATATTGTCGTCTTAAACACGATAATTGTTTATAATCCGGACGAAAATCGTGGCCCCATTGGGATAAACAATGCGCCTCGTCTATAACAAATCGTGCTAATTTATCGCGTAAATATAACGATTTAATTAATTCGTTGACTTTATTCGATGATGAAATCTTCTCGGGTGTTAAATATAATAATTTTATAATTGGTTCGCGTATATGCAACTTAGAAAATATTAAATCTATATCGGATTTATTTAAATCGGAACATAGATGCGCCGATGGTATATCTAAGGCGTTCAATTTATCAACTTGATCGCTAATTAACGCCCTCAATGGTGATATAACAATTGTAACACCAGGCATTAATATTGCCGGTAATTGATAACATAAACTTTTACCACCGCCAGTCGGCATCAATACGAAACAATCATGTTGTGTTAAACTGGCATTGATAATTTCTTTTTGATGCGGACGAAATTCACGTAAACCGAATTTCTGATGTAAAACTTCATACATAATTTCGGTATGTGGATAGAATTTACGGAATTCTTCAGAATTATCTTGACGATTTGTAAAACTCGGTTCAATATTTGTTTCGTTCATTTGGAAATCATCATTCCAATCTATATCGGTTATATCGATTTCGTTATTTGTAGCGAATTTTGAGGTACTCGGTTGGTTATCAGATTCGAAATTTCGACTATTATCGAACGTATTTGCCAACATATTCATTTCGAATTCTAAATCGTCCATATAATCGGCATCATTAAACGAATTGTCCAAATTTACGGTTTGATTTGGGGAAATTTCGATACTATCACTATGATGTTGGAGAATTGGTGATCGTTTTTTGAACACAAATTTCTTTGGTGTTATTTTCGTTTTCGGTAGAGACGGTGGTACAAAATCATCCAAACTATCCACTTTTGGTAATTTTTTATCAATTGTCGACAATTTCGTATTCTCTACAATTTCATCAATTTTCTCCACCGGTTTTGGTGTTGGTTTAAAATTCAAAAGCGTCTGTGATGAAGCTTTCTGTTTCTTCAATTCCAATTTGAATTGTTTCTCGATTTTCGGTTCTGTTATATCCGATTTCTTAACCTCTCCAATTTTAGTCTTATTCAACAATTTTTCGGTTTCCAAAATTGGTTTAAAATTCAAATTATTTAAAACCGAACGAGACGTATTGTTGATACTACCATTCAAAGGCTTTGTTTTGGCTAGAACTTCTTTAAAATTGAATCGTTTAGTTTTCGTTAAGTTCTGATTATGAATCCTCTCGACATCTCCATTCAAATTCTCCATTTTGTTAAAATTCAACAATACTTCCAATAATTACAATAACACTATCAACACAATATTAAAGTCAATTGTTATAAATTTCCATATAGAAAAATTGTTAAAATACAAAATAATTATTTTATAATGAAAGTCAACGGCTAGTGGACTTAACCTCAATTAAATGAAAGACGCGCGCATTCATCGTAACAATGGTGGTTACAGTATGGATGTGTCTAAAATTACAGTTGTAAACCGGTTCGCCTTGATGAAACACATTTTTAATTACAATATAAAAATTCGTTATATATGGTTTAATTATTATCGTAATATTTCTTAAGGCTGAAATTGCAATTTGAATGAGCCATAAATTTATATATCCACAATAATAATAGGTTATTAAGTTTTTTACTGGTGGCAATACTGGTTTTTTTATGTTGATATTGGCAACCATTTCAACATGTCTGACTTGAATTCTACCTAATGTCCCAGTAGGATTTGAATTTAAATGTAATTTAGTTGTAAAATTGTCGAATTGTGTGTGTTTTAGAGAAATAATTGTTTGCTACTGTGTTATGTTTGTGTAACGGGTTTATTTATATTTATTTAATGAAATATACACGTTTAATTTCAATTTAACGGGGATATTCGTGTATGTGTATTATACACACTTTACCCTTCGAAAGATATCATATAGAATCAGTCGAGTGAGTAGAGTCGATCAATACGGGCCCCTCATTGCGACCTGTTTATATATCTATGTCTATACTCCTATATACAGTGTAATATTACAATTTTATAGCAAAAGTTTATGGTTTTTTTCTTCCCGACTCTATCTATCTTGTTGTTGTTGTTACTGTTCTTCTATTATACTCCTTATTGTCTTCGTTTTGTACACTTAAACTATTTACTCTATCTCTATCTAGTCGTTGTTCAAAGTTCTCGTTTTCAGTAGCGCAAAAAACCTTCTGTAATACGAAATCGTTACAGCGCTTGGGCGGAAACTTGGATTCGGTTCGGGGTTTTTGAAGAAGAAAACAGTGGCGAATGTTGATGACGATGAGAAAAAAAGGTGTGGTTGTTATCTATTTAACTTATGTAAATAAAGCGTGCTAATTAATAATTAATTCCAAAACTTGATTAATTTTCGTTTTTCCCTTATTCTTCGTCGTTCAATCAGAGCGGTGATTGTTCCGTTGTTAACAAAAATAATTTTATTCGAAACTCCATCGATGGATGTAGTTTTTATCGTCAATTTTATAACGAAATTCGATTATATTCAAGTATAACTTCGGTATAAAGTTTGAGCAAGTTTAATATTAACAATCTACAGGCTATTGGGAATAAAACGACAAGATAGTCTAGTTTTTCAATTGTACGGGAAAAAAATCGAATAGATTTCTTCCAAACAGATTGAGATGTTCGTCTTACCTGAAATAGGAACTCGCAATCGAACACTTTCAGCATTTCTAATTCGATAAAGGGAGAGAGCGACAACATGTTGACACCAGAAGATATCTTTTGTATCACAACTGCAAGTCACCGATGTTATTTTACATCTAAAAAAAAACCAATAATTTAGTTCACAAATTCCCCAAAAAAAGTTAAATATTTGCGAAGAAACTGCTTTATCGTCTGTAAATTTATAACGAATTGATCGCAGCTTTCTTTATTGTTAAATATCACATACAGAGTGTTCTGTTTAAGCCGTCAGTTCTTGTTTCAACTAAATAATCTGCAATACTGATATCCTCTGGCAGATTATTTGGTTGAAACAAGAACTGATATACGTTCGCAAAATCATTGGCTATTGCGGGCTTAAATAGTGTTGTTCACCCTGTATATTTTCGAAAAGAAACGGTGATAATAATACCTATCAAAACTGACGGAAACTTTAAATTTCTGCGGTGGTTCTTGGGCACCACAAGGCAAAGTCGTTGGCAACGATAGCGATCTTGATTGTGTTACCACACCGCTCAAATGGAAACCTGAAATACAACAGAATTATTTTTTTGTTCAATCGAGTGGTAAATTATAATTTGTTGTTCGCTAACATCATTCATTCTCAGGAATTTTTCTAATCTTCAACCAATTTTGATGACTATTTGGTGGTAAAAACTAACCAGTCGTTAAATAAATAGATAAAAAATTAATTGTCGAATAAGAAGTACCGAAAATCGTGAGAAAGCGCCACGATTCCTCCCCTATACGACAATAAATACGTTGAAATATGGCCCCACAATATTGGGGTGTTTTCTATTTATTCTTCAGTTTTATTAATATTTACCGGTTTGTGTAAGATCGATTAATACAAAAGAAAATTATTCAATCGTGTTTTGTGTTTGTTTAAAAGGGGAGTAAACCATGCAAATTATTCTGTAATTTGTTTTAAATTGACCCTAGTTTTGTAGCGACTGTCAAAACGACGACGACAATAACACGAGTTTCCTTCTCTAACATCAACACCGATTCGAGGGTGGTTCTAGTATAGGTGGTGACATTGAACGATTTTCCACCCTTCTACAACCTACACGACTACCATCAAATCAAGTTAATTATGTTATTATTAAACGTATACTATTGTCACTATTTGACATACTGACCTTTTCGGTGTAATAATCGAACGAATTTTATTAATGTTTATTGTACGATTTATTGTTTTTAATAATTGCGAAAAAGGCCAATTGGAATCGGTTAGAATATATATGGACGTATAAAGAAAAAATATATGGAATAATATTTTGTATTTTCGGTTTCCCGAGTTGAACTATTAATCATAACGACAATTTAATGTACGATATTTTACCTGAAACGTGCGAAACAAGCAAGCAATATTTTATTTATAATTTGCATGTCGCTTACAAATCATATCTAGGTGTATAGATGCACAAATCTGAGTTGGTTGTTTTATATTTTTCGAATCCAATAATTATTAGTTTGATTTTAGTGCCGGACTGGACAATTTTGGCTCCGGGGTTGTTTTGCAACGCAATTAGAAAGATTTCAAGGTGCAATTTTGCAAAACGAAAAACCACTTATCGATTATTAGTATTGATATTGTTTCGACACTAAATTGAAAAAGGATCTAATGAAAGCTTTTGGTAATTTCCGGGAAAACTAGGAAATTTCCAAGAGATTTGGAAAGCGCTTTCCATTTTCTATCTACAGTTCAGAAACCGTTCGTAAATTTACAATATTGGCTGAATTATTGACAAAAATATAGAGAAATGTGCAAAAATATAGAAAAAAATCCCTTTCATTTTTGGTAATTTCCGGGAAAACTAGTAAGCAGATTGGAAAATTTCTTGGAGATTCGGAAAGCGCTTTCTATTTTGTAAGTACTGGACAAAAATCATCGTTAAATTTAGAATATTGGCTAAATTATAGGCGAAAATATAGAAAAATGTTCAAAATTATAGAAATTATGCCCCTAGATTTTCGTCTATAAATTCAAATTCAAATGAAATTTTCCAAAACCAAAAACTTTGTCTAATGCTTCTTGAAATGCTGTTTTCAATGCTGCTCAATTCACTACAGTATTTACAAAAATAAGCGAGTTATTGTTTATTAAATATTGGTATTGTTGCGACACTAAATCGAAAAAAGTGTAATACAAGCCCTTCAATTTTCGGAAAATTCCCGGAAAACTAACAAGTCGATTGGAAAATTTCTTGGAGATTTAAAAAGTGCTTTCCATTNATTTTCTAAGAGGAAAAACTTTCACTAATGCTCTTTCTAATAATCTTTTATTCACTGCAATATTTAGGAAAGTAAGCAAGTTGTCAATTATTAAATTGTTAGCACTTCAATTTTTGGCAATTTCCCGGGAAATTAGTCAACCGATTAGAAGATTCTTGGAAATTTAAAAACGCTTTCCATTTTCTATGTACTTTACAAAAATCATTCGTAGATTTATAATATTGGCAAAATATTTGGCAAAAACAGAAAAATATGCAAAAAAAATCAAGCTCCTAGATTTTCGTCTAGAAATTCAAGTTCAAATTAAATTTTCCAGAAGCAAACACTTTCACTAATGCTGCTTGAAATGCTCTTTCTAATGATGTTTTAATCATTGCAATGCTTAGGAAAATAAGCAAGTTATCGATTATTGAAATATCGACACTGTTTGGACACCAAATCGAAAAAAACGTGTAATATGAGCCCTTCAATTTTCGGCAGTTTCTCGGAAAACTAGTCAACCGATTGGAAAATTTCTTCTACATTTGAAAAGCACATCCCATTTACTATATGCTGTGCGAAAATCATTCGTAAATTTATAATACTGGCAAAATATTTGGCGAAAACAGAAAAATATGCAAAAAGAGCAAAAATCATGCTCCTAGATTTTCGTCTAGAAATTTAAATTCGAATGAAATTTTCCAAAACGAAACACATTCACTAACGCTGCTTGAAATGCTCTTTCTAATGCTGTCTTATTTACTGCAATGCTTAGGAAAATAAGCAAGTTATCGATTATTGAAATATTGGCATTGTTTGGACACCAAATCGAAAAAAATGTGTAATACGACTCCTTCAATTTTTGGCAACTTCTCGGAAAACTAGTCAACAGATTGGAAAATTTCTTCTAGACTTGGAAAGCACATCCCATTTACTATATGCTGTGCGAAAATCATTCGTAAATTTATAATACTGGCAAAATATTTGGCGAAAACAGAAAGATATGTCAAAGAAAAAAATCTCCTAGATTTTCGTCTAGAAATTCAAGTTCGAATGAAATTTTCCAAAAGGAAACACTTCCATTAACGCTGCTTGAATTGCTCTTTCTAATGCTGTTTTATTCATTGCAATGCTTAGGAAAATGAGCAAGTTATCGATTATTGAAATATCGGCACTGTTCGGACAGCAAATCGAGAAAAACGTGTAATATGAGCCCTTCAATTTTTGCCAATTTCTCGGAAAACTAGTCAACCGATTGGAAAATTTCTTCTACATTTGGAAAGCACATCCCATTTACTGTATGCTGTGCGAAAATCATTCGTAAATTTGTAATTTTGGCTAAATTACCAACCAAAATTTAGTAAAATGTGCACAATATAGACAAAATACGTACTCCTAGATTTAATCTACAAATTCAAGCTCGAATGAAATTTTCCAAAAAGAAGAACTTTCATTAACACTCCCCGAAATGCCCTTTCTAACACTCATTTATTCCCTGCAATATTTAGAGAAGTAAGCAAATTACTCATTATTAAATATTGTTTGCTAAATTGAACAAAGCTGCAATACAGGCGTTCAATTTTTGGCAGTTTCCTAGAAAACTAGAAAACCGATTGGAAAATTTCTTGGAGATTTGGAAAGTGTTTTCAATCTTCTACAAACTCTGTCAAAATCACTGAACAATAAGCAACACAGGTTAAGTTATGAGGAAAAATATTGTAAAATCTTACAAAGAAACGCTTCCTTTGTAACTCAATCGGATATTTCTAAAACGAAATAATTCCCTATATCCACCTTGAAATGCTCTTTAATCTCTGTTATTTCCAAAAATAAGCGATATAAAATTGGTATTGAATTATTTTTCATATTGAAAAGGCAATTTCTGCCTATCCTGCCCGGCTTTAATTTTTGGCCGAGCCGGGGGATGATTGGAGACAGCCTGTATATAAATGCACAATCACTGTAGAAAATGAGCGAAAACAACAGAAAATTACCCGTTTATTTTCGAAACAAACAAACAAATCTGAGAAAAAAAGAAAGAGTTATGATCCTGTTTACATTCAAAGTATACTCTCTCTTTTTCTCACTTTGTTGCTTTACAAAATGGCAATTTTTCACTAGCTTAAAACCGTTATTTAAAAGAAAAATCACCAGACGCGCCTTTATATAAATAAAATAAATCGGGCTATACATTACTTAAAATTGGACGTAAATCAATACTAATGATCAAACATTACTCATATTTACTTGTTCATTTATTGTTTTTATTTCCTGTAATCTAACGTATTTTATTTTATTTATTTCGTTTATTTTTTTTGTTAAATTATCATTATTATGGGGACATTTTATTGGTTAGCGGGCAATTTCTATGACTTCCCAATTGGAAAGGAAGTGGAGTTTTTTTAGTTTCGAATCGTTCCCATGACAAGTCATTGGATGCCTAGACAAAGCTTGGTTGAACACACAAACAAGACAACTATGAGTCAGCAATAACACCAACAGCATTGATGAAAACCTGCTGTACTATAAAACTGTACACATCCAAGTAAATCCCGATGAATATAACGACTTTATCAAACGATTTTCAACGCCACCAACCTATCCAACAATAATTGTGATTATAATTTTGCAACGTTTATCGGACATTTTTACCATTTAAGAAAACCCGTTGTACATCTTTTTATCACTATAACCGTCACAATAAACGTTAATAATTAGCCAATGTATTGCAGGTGGTTGGTGACAGCAGGTGTCAATATATTTATTCGAATAAGGGCGGAAATTGTGGTTTATTCGTGAATATTCAACACTTAAAAAAAACTAATTACAACTAGAAATTTAATGGAAATTAACAAAAATTGTCATTATTAATAATAGAATAATTAGATAAACCACCCCTCTACTACCTTTTTGTACGGTATTATATTAAACTAAACTATATAAGGTTGACACACAATGACGACGGCGCTAAATACGGAATTGACCTGCTATTAACACCCGGGTTTATAATTAGAGGTATTTAAAGGGGAAATATGATTCCTTTATATATAATTCAACCCTCGTAGTTTAATATATCAGTCTATCCCCTTTAAAACACCCCTATATATGGCTGTATTTGTGTTTGTCAATGTGTGTGTGCATTCACTCTGTCTGCTCTAATCGGTTACAGGCGTTCCCTTCATATTCTCTTTAGTGAATCCTGGCATTTGACCGTTTCCAGTAGCTATTCTCTCTACTCCTCTACCGTGTGTTTTTCGCTAGAAAAACCTACCCCTACTATTATTACTACTACTACTACTACCACCAACAACGATGAGAATTTCTTTCGGCCCGTTTGAGGGATAACTTTAGATATGTTCACAATTTCACCACCTGTTCGTATTAATCATTGAATTTATGAGAAATGATCAATTCAAAACGAAAATTGGTAAGATTTTTGTTGGTTTTTTCTCTATTGATACAGGGTGATTTAAAAGTGTACAAGTTTTCTGTCGATTAAATTGGAAATTTTGAATTACGCGCCCTCTAAAGTATATTGGTAAACCCGTATAACTAAATTCTAAAGTTGCACAATTAACCCCAAAATTTCAAATCGGAGTCGATTTCTATATAATTTTTTAAGTATTTTTCATTTTTAGACAGTCTAATGAATTGCTGTTAATTAAAAGGCAGAAAATTTGTTAAAATAGGGGAAAAATTGTACAAAAACAAAATTTTATTATATTTTTAACTATGGAATGGTTAAATTACTTATGAACCTAATTATAAGATCCTAAATTTGAGATATTTCATTAATCCTAATATTTCTATTGACCAATTGAACATTTTGAATTACGCGCCCTTCTAAAGTGTATTGGTAAACTCGTATAACTAAACTCCTAAGCTATACTATTAACCTCAAAATTTCAAATCCAATTATTTTATTAGTCGATTTGTGTACAATTTTTCAAATATTTTCCATTTTTAGAATGTTTCAGTGAATTGCTGCTAATTAAATGGCAGAAAATTTGCTAAAATAGTGGAAAAATAGTACAAAAACACAATTCTATTATATTTTTAACTACGGTATGGTTACATTATTTAGGGACCTAATTATTAAATCCAAAATTTGAGACATTTCATTCATCATAATATTTCTATCGACTGAAAATTTTGAATTACGCGCCCTTCTAAAGTGTATTGGTAAACCCGTATAACTAAATTCCTAAGCTACACTAATAACCTCAAATTTCAAATCCAATTATCTGTGAAATTTTTCGAATATTTTCCATTTTTTGGAATGTTTTAATGAATTAGTGACAGAAAATTTGCTAAAATTGTAGAAAAATAGTACAAAAACACAATTTTATTATATTTTCAACTATGGGATGGTCATATTACTTAGGAAACTAATTATAAAATCCAAAATTTGAGATATTTCAGTCATCATCATAATATTTTTAACGACCAACTGAAAATTTTGAATTACTCGCCCTAAAGTGTATTGGTAAACCCGTAGAACTAGATTCCTAAGTTAGCCAAATTATTAACCTTAAAATTTCAATTCTGATTATCTTATTAGTCGATTTCTGTACAATTTTTCAAATATTTTCCATTTTTAGAATGTTTCAATGAATTTCTGCTAATTGAATGGCAGAAAATTTGTTAAAATAGTGGAAAAATAGTACAAAAACATAATTTTATTATATTTTTAACTATGCGTTGTTTATACTCCAATTATAAGGTCCAAAATTCGAGACATTTCGTTCGTCATAATATTTCTATCGACCAATTGAAAATTTTGAATTACGCGCCCTTCTAAAGTGTATTGGTAAACCCGTATAACTAAATTCCTAAGCTACACGATTAACCTTAAAATTTCAAATCTAACTATCTTACTAGTCGATTTCTGTACGATTTTTCGAATATTTTCCATTTGCAGAATGTTTTAGTGAATTGCTGTTAATTAAATGGCAGACAAGTTACTTAAATTATGGAAAAATTGTACATATTTTTGAAGGCTTTCAACTATAGTATGGTTAATTATAAAATATAAATTTTGCAATATTTCAATTTCTAACTACCAAATTGAAGATTTTGAATTACGCGCTCTTCTAAAGAGTGTATTGGTAAACTTCTACAACTACACGAATTATTAACCTTAAAATTCCAATTCTGATCATCTTATTAGTCGATTATAAATTATTTGAATAAATTGCAACTAATTAAAAACCCGAAAAGTTGCTAAAGCAGTGGAAAAAACGTAATTGAAATTTTAAGGTTAGTAATTGAAGTAAACAAAATGGAATTTAGTTTTATACGTTTACCAACACACTTTTTAAATGGCGTGTAATTTAAAATTTCCATCTTTGTCGAATAGTAATTTTGAAATTACTGGTCTATTTAAAATTTAGATGAACGCCTATCGTGAATCACCCTGTAAACAATAATAAATACACAATATAGTTGTTCTGTTGAAATGCAAATATACAAAACCTGTATAGTGTAACGTAAATATAATAAAATAACAAGAAAAAATTCCTTTATTATACAATATTTTTCAATAGAAACTTGAATTTCTGGTACTCTTTTGATACACACAAACACGATAAGATCGAAATTTATTTTATTAATAAAAAAATACCATAGAGAACTGGTAGTAGTTGATCTATTTAACTATTTTTCGAACGCATTATTGAATAAATCAACATAATATCGACTCGAATATAATCATAGACCTATTACTATTTCAGTTGGTATAATTTTCAGTTGTAAAATTAACATAATTATAAGATTTTGCATGATCTATACAGATTTTCTTTTGCAATTCCCCTATAGAATTATTCAAATTTTCAACAACTATATTATAGATAATAACCAACTATATTCTATCGATTCTACAAAAAAATCAACATAAACTCGATGTCACATGTTTGAATATTATACAATTTTTTTTCTATTATTTACATGTAATTTTTATTAGTCCCAATCAATTTCTCAAACAACACACGGTATTATTGTTGATTTAAAATTTTGACGACAATACTGTCTGAAACAAGTCCGTTATTATTGTGGTTGGAAGTTTTAAACCTGCTGAATATTTAAGGAGGCTAATAAATGGACGACTAGTGAGTTTCATTTCGAAAAACTCGAGTCAAATCGATGGGATTCGAATATTTTAGATTTCAACAATTCTCAGGATATTTAAGGAGTTTAATAATTGAACGACTAGTGAGTTTTATTTCGAAAAAATCGAGTCCAGTCGACTGGATTCAAATAGATAGAGTGTAATGTTAAATGTCACCAGCAATTAGGGAAATTTTTGATTTAAGGAGTTTAATAATTGAATGATTAGTGAGTTTTATTTCGAAAAAATACATGCAAGTCGATTGGATTCAAATAGATGGAGTATAATTACAGATTTTGTTTTTTCTAGAGATCATGATAGAATAAATTATTGAATATTTTAGATTTTATCAGTAATTAATGAGAGTTTCGATCCACACGAGTTCTAGAATATTTAAAGAGTAAAGAGTGAATGATTAGTGAGTTTTATTTCGAAAAAATCGTGTCAAATCTAATATTAGATTTTGTTTTTTCGAGATTTTGACGTAAAAATAATTGAGTAATATTTAATTATTATTGATCCAGACGACAATTCGTAGAATATTTAAGAGTTAAATAATTTAACGATTAGTGAGTTTTATTTTGATGAAATTAAGTCGATTAGATTTCAACAGATGGAGTATAATTTTATTTTGTTGTTTTTCTTGAGATCTTGATGGAAAAAATTATTGAATAATATCTTAGATTTCACCGGCAATTAAGGAAAAGGTCGGGACAGTTTCTAAAAATCGACGAAAAAGTGCGGTTAACCAAAACTAGGAGTTGTTTTTGTTATTGGTATGATTTTCACTTTCAAGCATCACTGTTTTTTTCATCTTCTTTTTATAATTTCCAACAATTGCTCAAATATTGTTAACATTTCCGTTTTCTGCTTTTTATTCCATTCTATTGTTGGATAGCTATCTAATAAAATTTCTTTATTTTTTCCTCTGGGTTGCTGTTAAAAGTCAGCCATATTCCCCCCATCTAAACATGTAATATATACAGTCCAGTGACATTTATGTGTGAAATAATTAAAATATATCATGCAGATAACTAACTGGAAAACGTGAAATATGTTTAAAATGTTTATATGTTGTGTGTGAGTGTTGTTCAGGCGTTTTTTTGCCTGTTCATGTTGTTGCTGTTGAATTCGGTTAAATTCTCACTAGTACAGTTATTTTCAGTTATTATTCAGTTTATTTAATTTTAATAGAAATTATAGCTAGATTCTGTGTTGTTTTTTCCCCCTACACAACACGATAAATTTAAGCAATTTGGAAAACAAATACGACTTTATAATGAAGAGAAAGTCATTTCTTCCAGCATAATCAAAATAAATTAAAAAATGTTGATTATTTTTTAAAAAAATTTCTCCCTTGTTTGTTCTGTTTCTAGTTAGGTACCCATAAATAAGACGACCCCGTTCCTCTGGTACTGACCTCAACATGTGCACACGTATTCAGTTAAATTATACGATGATTTTATCAAATCAACCTATCGCCACAAATTTAGCCTAACGAATAACAACTGGTACTGGACGAATAATTTAAAAAACTTGCCCAATAAATAAACGGAAAATTTTTCCGTCTTCTATATAATTATCAAATACTATGAAATTTAAAAAGAACATGGAAAAGAATGAGGTCGATGGTTACAATAAAAATTGTAATTTTTCATTCGACCGTTCGCGTTTCAAATACACATCCTCTAGTGTAGTTTTTACAAAAGAAACCCAATACAAGGGCTTCGTATGAAGAATATGTGGAAGAAAGGAAAAAACAGATAAAGACCTGCAGCTGTGTGTACTTTATGCACATACACAGGTATAAAATCACAAGGAATAAAAACCTACACGGTTTTGTCGAGATAGTGAGCTTTAGAAGAGCGAAAATACACAAACAGGCAGCAAGCAAGCAAGCAAGCAGGGTTGTGATCTTCACTGGAGGAAATCGCAAAATGGACAAAAATCCGTTGGAATAAAGGGAACGAAATACGATATAGATTTACAACTGCGTTTACGAATACAAAGGCAGTTGAGTGTGGAAATGTGGGTGGAAGGGCTGATTTGAGATAACGCAACAGTAGTTTTTAGACAATTCGTTTAGGTGCAAACCTATTTTGAATCATACAGGGTGTCTGATGTAACTGTTTATTATTTAGGGGTTAAATTTTAACAAATAGATCATAAAGTAATAAATCAAAAATTTCAACATGCGGCAAGATCTCGGACAAAACAGGTAAAGGTAAAATGAAATTTAAATATAAAATCTGCTCCAATTTACTAAAAATTCTAACCTTAATTGGGCAATTTTTCGAATATTCTGACTTAAATCAATTATTTCAATTTAAAATCAAAATAAAAAAGACTTACACAAGACAACACCGAATTGTTAGGTTAGAAATTTGGGGAATTCGATTATACCAACCTAATTTTTCAATTGGAAATTTTAAACTGCGCATTTGTCAAAAAATGGGTTGGTAACAAAACTCCCCATATGTTGTTGGTATAAATCCAAATTTATAACCTCACTCCCATATTCGTTGTATGCTGTTCCGATTTTTTGAAAAACTGGTGAATTCTTTGAGATTTTTTATTAAAATTTGTAGTTTTATTTCAAGAAGTGCTACAAAATTACAGAGTGAGTCGAGAGGATGGTCTATCAAAGTATAAAATATTCTCCTGTTTGGTTTATAGTTTATCTGAACTATCCCTTGAAAATATTAACACAAAAATTTTCAAAAAATCAAAATTCATGAAAAACTATAAAGACTAGACCATGTTATCAAAGTCTCAATAGAATCTAAATAAGCAATATACGTTTAAAACAAGAAAGTAGGGTACTACCCCCATATACCGGGGGTTGATAGGACGACGAAAATATTTTCTACAGGTAGCTCAAGTGGAAAAATAATCTTCTAAAGCATTTCTTAATTAGAACTTGTTATATTTTTAGTAGGCCATCCTCTTAGCTCACCCTATATAAATAACGAAAAAATAACTACTCCCTATAACATCAAAAAATGGGTTGGTAACAAAACTCCCCAAATGTGGTTAGTATCTAGTTTTTACCTTCTAATTCCAAATTTGGCTAATGTATTCATGTTATTTGTGTAATGTTCCAATATTTTGAAAAATTGGTGAATTTTTTGTGATTTTCCATTAAAATATGCTGTTCCATTTGGGAAATGCTACAATTTTTGATATTTGCAATTTTCACTTCAAGTCCTAGTAAAAATTATTTCAATCTCATATACAGAGTGAGTCGAGACGATGGCCTATTAAAAGTATAAAAAATTCTAATTCCTGAAATTTGTTTTACAGTTAATCTGAACTAGCCCTGTGAAATATTTTCGTTATTTGATCAACCCTAAAAATTTTCAGAAAAGCCAAAATTCATGTAAATCTATTAACGTTAAACCATGTTATCAATGTGCCCATCAATTTCCGTATATGCATTTAAAATAAGAAAATATATCGAGGGTAGGACAACAAAAATATTTTCAAGGGGTTGCTCAAGTGGAAAGATAGGTGTATCTAAAGTTTCTGTTAATTAGAACTTGTTATATTTTTAGTAGTTCATTCTCTTAGTTCACCCTATATAAATAACGAAAAAATTACTAATGACAAAATCAAAAAATGGGTTGGTAACAAAACTCCCCAAATCTGGTTAGTACCTAGTTTTTACGTTGTAATTCCAAATTTGCTCAATGTATTCATGTGTTATTTGTTTAATATTCCAGTATTTTGAAAAATTGGTGACTCTGTGATTTTTTCATTAAAATATGCTGTTTTATTTGGGAAATATTCAATTTTCACTTCAAGTCCTAGTAAAAATTATTTCAATCTCATATACAGAGTGAAAGTGTCTACCTAAAGAAAATTATTGAAATTTGGTTTATTTGAGTTACCCCTAGAAAATATTGTGGTTATCCTATCAACCCCAACAATTTTCAGAAAAAGTCAAAATTCCTGAAAAACCATTAAGGCTACACTGTTATCAAAATCTCCATTTTGTAATACAATTTAAAATAAGAAAATTGGATGACTACTTCATATCCCAAGGGTTGACAGTTTAGGGGAAAACCAAATTCTATCAATTAGAACGTCTTATAGTTTTAATAGACCATCCTCTTGGCTCACCTTGTATAAATAAAACAATAATGTCTATTTACTATAAATACAAGAGACACCCGGTATAGAAATAATTGTTAGAATTTAATATTTTGTTAGAAATTCAAAATTAATCAATTTGTTGGAATTGAAACGAAAATAGGTTGGAAAACTCGGAAAACCAGTGGGGAAGGAAAAAAAAACGACAAGCAGTAGTAGGCGGCGGATAAGCGACAATTTGGGAATTGCGCCGCCTTACCGCTATAAAACCACACCACCCCAATGTTTCGTTGATCTCTCGTTTCGTATAAAACATCAACAACAAGAAAACGTTTCAACTTGACGTTAGAACCTTTCCCAAGACACCACCACCACCAATATTTCTTCACTATTCCTATCCAATTGTTTGCATATTGTACCAATAGTTTTAGTTGTAGTAGTGGTGGATGATTATAGTTTAAGAGAAGAGAGATTGGAGGCGGTGGTGACGGTGGCGGCAGCCACATAGTCACGCATCGATCGCACTAAACGCGCTTATAACCGCCGCACCAATGGCGGCAACTCACCGGCCATCTAAACTCGCCTTAAATTATACATACAGGGGGATGATGGTGGCGGTTTTATCGACAATTTCGATTTTCGAATATCCACCAAAAAAAAAACTCTTAATAATAGATACATAAAATAACTCACCACCTCGTTAATTTGTTGCGAAAAAGGAAACTCACCTGAAATAAAATGGAAAATTATTAATGGAAACAAGGCGAGAATAAATTAGAAAATCAAAAGATAGAAAGAGAGAGAATAATGTTATTCAAATGAGTATAATTACGACATACTCTCAGTTATATCTACATATACATTTTTTCTTTTATATTTCACTTCTTTCAATGGAATAAAATTTTTCATAGGCATGCAAATTTTTCAATTTACATTTGAAAGTATTCACTGGTTCCAGTTTTCTTCACACTCTTTTTTTTCTGCTTTCTGTAGTTGTTGTTAGCGTCTTCAAAGCGTACACAATTCTTGGTTTATTTATTTAATTGTAATTCGTATCAATTATGCACAATACTAGTGAAATTTATTTATGAAATAGGGGAGAGATGCACGAATTGAAACCTGTAACAATGATAGATAGCCGAGCAAAAGGGGGATAGATAGATAGATATATGGTGCATTTTTAACAAACTCTATATATATATCTACAAATAACAATAGGACACTTAACGTAAAAACAACAGACGATAATAGAGAAAGATAGAGAGAAAGGGCTGCCCCTATATCAGAGGGTCATTGAACTGATAATTCAATTCTTTCATCTGACGATGACGGACGCGGATGCTGTTTTGTTGCTGATATGATGCAAGTGCCGGTCCCTATAGACCTTTTTTATAAACAATAGAATAAATTAGGAATATTTCATAATTTCCAATGACTAGAGAAACTATTTAGATTTTTATTAACTCAATGGTATAAAAGCTTGAAGCTTTCTCACCCTCTTTTCGCCAACAGTCAGTATACGCTCTTTATATAATAAAATTTGCAATAGGGTAGGGTGTTATTATCACATTCTATATAAATGCAAGGGTTGATGGATTCAATCAGATCAATACAGCTGATATGGCGTAATATTTTAATAATAACAACTAGCACGAGCACATCCCTATCAAAATTTCTCAATTTTAAATAAAATGCAAATTCTTCGACTATCATGATTATGTTAACAATAATGGTGGTGGTGGTGGTGGTGCACCCTATCGAATAATATTAGCAAGTCTACGGTGGCTGCTTGCAATTTAAATGAAGTGTTTGTTCTCACCGCTATTGCACTTTAGCTTCACATTCGTTATTCAAGTTGAAAATCCACCCCATTCTATCCAGCCAAACTGTATATATTGGACCAGAATTGAAACACCACCACCAATATAAATCTTCATAGTTTTAATGGAAACATTTAATAATTGAAAATATTAAGTAATTTATCCTAGATCATTGAGAAAATTGAGTTTGATCAAATGAGTCGATTTTCACCAATAGAATATGCACGGGAAACGGTCAAAACTGACTAGAATCCTTTCGAAATGATAACAAACAACAAAACTATTTGAGAAATGAGCTACAAAGTTCTAAGTTTGCTAAAATCGGACTACCCCACAAATCCTTAAAATATCCCCCCCATTCAACAGAACAATTGGATGAAACTAGCGTTAGTTCTACTCTTGTCTTTTTCAAAATAAATACTGGCATTGGAACTACAAACACGTCTAATAATTAGTTCGTATGCCGACACTGTATATTTTATATTATTAAATAAAAGACTTATAATTCAAAATTTGAGTTGTAAAGCTTCGAATCCTATTTAATATTAGAAATAGATCGTGCATACTCATAATTTAGTAGTTTTCAACTAAAGTATTCCCTATACATAGACATAGAAATATATCTATCTTTGTCGTTTAGAAAATCTACGCTATAGTATTATTCACAATAGATTGTCACATTCAGGTTCAAACATAAATATCTCGGACTATTGTCCGATTCCCCTGTTTTAAACTGGATTTAATTAGAATTATTTGGAATTTAATTTACCGTAGATCCAACAGAAAACTTTAAACAACTTTCCTACAACTTTCTCAAGTAGATATTATTTTTAATATCGTCGATATTAATTAAAAATTATAAATAAAATAGACGTAAATATTGAGAGACTTTAAATTAAATTTCCATCGTTTTAATTGTTAATTAAATCGAATTAAGTAACAATAATAGCGGATCTTTAACAATTATCGAGACTTGTGTCTTGTCTGCTTTTTAACAATTTCCTGGCGTATTTAAAATGGTTTTTCTTTATTTTTCGAAAAACCGATATGCAGACATTAGACCGATTTCCTGGTAAGACTAGTCAGGTAATCATCATGTCGTCGTCGCTATTAATTATCAATGTACTGTTTTAATTTAAATCGACTACAACGAAAAAAGAACAGAGGAAATTGACGATTTTTTTAAATTGAATTTCATTGGTAGCTCTTTGTTATTTACAGTATTGAAATTGTTGTGTTTTTGTGAAATTTCAAACAGTTTCAGAATTTTTCAAAAGTTAATCAACATGTTTGAGAATTGATTGGGAATTCTCTAAATATAAATGTATACGTATTTAGAGTTAAGAATGTTACAGTAATTTTCAAAGTTGATGTTATAATTTCATATAGAATTTTACTGAATTCGTAAAATTGGTAAATCTCAAGCCTTCCCAATAAAACGGACTCCGAATCGTTGAGAAAATTTAGACGATATAAACTCCAATTTGTAATGAAATTTTTTCGTAAATCTACAGTATTGGAAGTTTATACTAAAAACATACATATTTCCCTACATTCTACTAATTTGAAGGTTGCTAAAAGTATACTATAGTTTATATGAAAATTCCTATTATAAGTAATTCGAAAAATATACCAAAAATTTATAGGAGGGTCCTTGGAAACCATTTTAACAAAATTTGAGCCTCGTAGCTTATTTGAAAATAGGCCAAGGAACGTTGATTTTCATCAATATCGCAATTTTTGAAAACGACTTGGAGTAACTTAAGGAAGTCCTCAAAATTCTTTATTCTCTCCATTTTATCCTAGAATGGATTTATTTTGCGCCATTTGGTCAATTTATTGTTCAAAATTAGGGTTTCCAGGGACCCCCTTAAAAATTCTTGAGATATTTTTGAAATCGCAATTCAAATAATATAAAACTGCATATAATTTATACAAGAAACCCCCTTATTTGGCAATTAATTTGAAAAATATTCCATTATTTATAATCGGACTTTGAGGTGATTCTAATAAAATTAGAACCCCGAAGCTCATTTGAAAGTTAGTCAAGTAACGCTTGTTTCTGACCATATCGTTATTTTTTAAATCGATTTAGAATGAGTTAAGAATGCCCCTTACATTGTTTTTTTTCCGATTTCCTCCCATTTTTCTGGAGCAAATAGAAATATTTCGTGTTTATTTTGAAATGCAATGAAGAATGAAAAAAAACTTGTGGAGTGTTTTTGAGTCAGTTTTGGGCCAACTTACTAGTGATCTACGAGGTCCAAATTTTGCTAAAATGATCTCCAGGAACCCTCTTATAAGGTCTTGAAATATTTTTCAAATGGCTCTTTAAATAATAGGTCTTTCTACATAAAAACTACATATATTTTTTACAAGAAGTCTTATTATTTGGCATGATTTAGAATGAGTTAATGATGCCTTTACGTTGTTTTTTTTCAATTTTCTCCTACTTTTCTGGAGCGGGTATATTTCTTAATTTTGAAATGCAATGAAGAATAAAAAAAACTTATATAAGAAGCATTTTCAAAAATCGCAACATTTTCTAAAACGGGCGTTTTTAAACAAACTTATTGATGAGCTACGCGGTTCAAATTTCGCTAAAATAATCTCTAGTGTCCCTCTTATAAATCATTGAGATATTTTTCAAATCGCTCGTCAAATAAGACTATATAAAAACCATATACTTAGAAACCCTGGATAATAAACCTATTTCCTATGTTTCTATTTCAAATTGCCAGAGTTGTATAATTTCAAAAATTTACATCAAGTAAGAACAATCCCGTAATTTTTCCATTGATCATTCCCTATTAATCCCATAAACTAAAATACATAGTGTAACAGGAAATAATTGAATTAATTTCGTTAATTAACAATAATAGAGATGATTTGATAATTGTTATATTATACAAATTACAACTCAAATTGCCTCGGAACGAATCGAAACTAAACCAAATTTCCCATCTAAATCTTTTTAATAAATCCTTACAATAAATAAAGACACAATAGTTTTTCACCCGTTGGAAAGAAACAATAAATTGATTCATAGGTCAAGTATATGATCAATTTAATTAACTCATACAGACATAAATATTATAAATATAATGAGTTAGATCCGGAGAGGTTCACCGCAGGGTTAATATAATAATTGTACTTGACTTATTATGTTGATGAGAGATAAACGTTAATGATGATGTACCAGTATTAACGATGTTGTTGTTGTTGGCGATAATTTTTGTATAGATTGAACACAAATATAGAAATCTCTCAACAATCATAATATAGTCCAGCTATTTTAACTCGACCCATTTCTTTAAGAACAACACACCATCTTTAAATTCCAAAAAAATAATTGAAATATTCGTTACAATAATCAATAATGCCAACGTTAGATTTAAACTTGTATTTTTAGTGACTACAATCGTGTCTAAAGAAACTGTGTTTTCTGGTTAAATATAATTGATACAAGTGGAAACATCCCCTTTAATAATAGACGAATTACCAATGTACATCAACCGTACTACTATTACTACTACTATTACAAATATACACATTGAAAATGACAACAATAGTCATCTAGTTGTTGTTTTGCGCGTGTGGGTGAAATGATCGTATTTTTCTACAATTGGAAGAAAGAAAACGACAATAAAGCAAAACTTGACGATTTTCTTTATTTTTACGAAATTGAAAGCAAGAAAACTGAAAAAATGTGACAACAACAACGATTTATCGTCCATCCTATGAATTTAATCAAAAAACTACCAATCTACAACAATAAACGTTTGTATAACTAATACCAAAAGTATAATTCGCTAAATATTCCGGAAGACGTAGAGGGGCCAATTGTTATTATCACGATTTCAATACAGGTGTGTCGTTTTTGAAAAGAAGAAACACCATCAATGCTAATGACTTTTCAACATACCGGACAAGAATTTCGGTTATTGAACCATCAACAACAACAACATTTATTTCTTGTTGTTTCTATCTCGCTTCGACTTCATTTTTATATCGACACAAAAGTCAACCATATAGATGTTCTTGTTTCTCTTCCTTTGTTATTTGGAGATTATTATTATTATTATTATCATTGTAGTAATACGCCCAGCGATACGAGAAAAATGTTTTGAAAGGCTTTAAACAACCTCTATGGTTTTCGTTTGGGTTCTTCTTATTATTATTATTATTGAAAAAATAAATAAAACAAAAGAGATTAAATGTTATTCTAGGTGGAAGTTATTAAAGTTTCTTTCAAGAGGGAAAAAATTTAATAACAACATCAGTCTTTGGAAAAATCGAGGAAACGAGCCGGAAACATTCATATTTTATTATTACCGAAAAATATTAGAAAATTTCAACTATTCTAACATACTATCAATTATTATAGTTTTGTTTGTTTCATATAGGAAATGATAGAAGAATAGGAAGCAAAAAATCAGATAGCATCAATTATGAAAGCTTTTGTTTCAAACGATAGACAAGAGGTTGTAGAAGAAGAAAAAAATTGAATATTTCGCTTGGTTGCACCAACTGATTACCTTAAATTACCTCCACAAATGGCTTCGACTTTTTAACAAATTATTGTAATTATTTCTAATAGATTCAATCAAAATTCGATTAACAATAGACGTATTGAAATTTTGTCAATTTAAATGTGTCAATTTCGAAAAAAAAAAATACAACAATAACAAGAACAGGAAGTTCCGAGCTTAGGCACGCGTGATATCGTCAGGCACGTGCCAGAATGGAGGGGAATTTATACAAACACACCGACACGCACGCATACATAGACAAGTGTCTTCACTATACCACTATAGACCTCCAACAATGTTTCAAGGGAACCTGAACGGAACCGATAGGTGGTTATTGAACGGGGCAAAAGGCCCCAAACAAGTGGTATAGAAGAGATGAGGTGATGATGACACGACGACCGACAACAGATATCCTCAGGGTTGACACGAATCGAATCATCCCCTTGAATTAACAACCGACAATCGTTGTGATTAATTAATTTTAAAATGAATGTGATGAACAAGAAGAGAAGAGAATTTGGTTGAAAATAAACAGGTAACTAAAATTGGTGTAAGATGGAAAAGGGATGGAATGGTGGTGGTGGTGATGAGGAGGTTTTATAGTGGCGACAGTGGTATGATGAAGGGAATCCACAAGTGGAAACCTAAATCGTTTCGTCTCCAACGAATTCATCCCATTCTAACTTTACCCTTAAAATTTCTTATCTCGTTCTATTGAATTGAATACGGGACGTTATTCCTGGGACATTCCAACCCTATTACTATTCCAATTACAAATTACAAATAAACAGAAAACGATTATATGAATAAATTATGGAATTATAGTTAAAATTGTAGTTAATTTTGACAAAAAATTGATCAAATTGTGTTTTTGGAAGTGGACCACCCTTTTTGCGTCTAGATCGGTCATCATCAGGGAAGCAATTTGATAGCTCGTGGCAGGAATTAGAGCAGAGGGCGCCGAAGCGTACCCAACTACCATAATGGCTGGTTTCCGGTGGTGGTAGTAGCAATAGATGATTATAATTATAATAGAACTCAACTTAAATCGGAAATAAAACACTACAATACAATAAGAAATACTAAATCTTTGATTGTTATTTTGGGTATTAGTTATTGTTTCAACAATTTCTTGAAAATCAACAAATTGTGTATTATTGTATCCTTGTTTGTTCTTCTTCTATTCCGTGATGATAATAGTAAACGATAAAAAACAATAGACTAATAATGTTTCATTGTTTAAATTCATGAGAAAATGCCAAAAAATTACAAGTGGACTTGATGAATATCAAATCGACAATTCAATTCAATTATCTAACAATAAACGTAGATGTATTTGAATTTTAATAATAACACCGAAAAAAACGATCGACTATAAACTACTGTCTCAACCCCCATACCTTAAACATGATCGAAGAACTTCAAGGGGTCGGACTAGAACTCGGTAGAAAAGTGGAAAACTTGAATTTTTTCAAAGACAATTCAAGTTTTTGAAGCTTGTTCGAAAGAACATTTCAAGCTGCATAAGAGGAATTTTATTGTAAGCAAACGCCAATTTCCAAACGAATTTCCCATGGAAATAAAGAAGTTTTCGTACAACAATAGCACAAATTTAAAGCCTAGAAAGTCTATAAACTCAAAAAAGCTGCAAAACAATTATGTTTAACGAAAATGGCCCACAGATTTCCCCATGATTTTCCTCGAATTTTCAAAATTTTGCCATTTAGTCTCTAGTTATGTAGTAATTTTCCAAAAATGTGATATTTATTGTTGAAAATTGTGTTGAAAACTATGTTGAAAACTGTGCAAGAAAATCTCCAACAAACTTTTGCCATTTTTCTTAATTTCCTGGAAAACTACCAGACTGATTGGAAAATTTCTTGCATATTTGGAAAGTTCATTCAATTTTCTATCGATTTGATCCTATATTCATGGAAAACAAATTGGTACAAGATGAGTTACAGGGAAAAATTTAAGAAAACACAAGTTTCTAGATTTTCGTTTATAACTCAAAATTTTCGAAACATTTTCCAGAACTATAAAATCCCTCTGGTGCAGCTTTAAATGCCTATTCAAACAAGCTCCAAAACCTGTATTTTTATCAAAAAAATAACGAAAAAACGTTTGACAAACTTCCCAGTTTTTACCGAGTTCTAGTCCGGCCCCTTAAACTAGAAATTTAATTTTATTACAGAAGGATACAGCCACAATTGCTGTTTTTTTTAAACTACCCTATACTCTAATTAGTTTGAAATACGGTTAGAATTGAGTTTGGTGACAAATCCGTATTGTAATGAGCCCCATTCCGAACTGATGCTTTTTCAAAATTTCAGTAAACATTTTGAAATAATTCACCCCCAATTGCCGTTTTTTTAATCTACTAATGACTTTAAAATGCGATTAGAATATAAATCGGTATCGTAATGAGCCCCATTCCGTACTGGTGTGATATATCGATACGGTTTTTCGAATACAATGAACGTTTTAGAATAGAAATGAGGACCAATCACAAACGGTGGATTATAATTCAAAAACGCCTTTGATTGGTTTGAACTTATACATCTATAGCTCTATTATTATAACATACTCTTTGTATAGTAAATTGAATTTCTCTATCTATCTCTGTCTATTATTCAATTTATAATCAAAATTGAATAGAATTCACTATACTTACTTAAACATATAGATCTGTTATTCTGTCTACAAACAGTTATTGAGAATTACGGCAATGTCTGTTACTGAACTTTCTCGATAAAACGACACGAATCGTATTAACTTGTACATCTCTGAAAATCTTATGGCATTATGAAATTCTAAAATTTCAAAAAATTGAGTTTTTGTTGAAGAAATCACAGACAAAAAGGTAGCCTCGTCATATAAGCATAATCATAATGTTTATGAATTTGGATAGATCCTCAAGGAATACCGACCGTTCAACTAATTTCACCTTTCCTATCAATTCTAAGCCTGGAGCTATCACAATAACATTAACGGCAAACAACAATAACAGCTACTGAATTATAGTCTGTCAGAAAACAAAAAGATTCTACCCATCATATTTAAATTTTCACTAATTCGTATTTTTTCACCGGAAACGATCAAATTCTGCCCCGAGGATTCCAACGATTAATATTATTATATTGCAATCTAATCTAGTGCACTGTAATTTTTTCGATCTATTTTCTAAAATTTAGATCACGTGTACTTTTTTATATTTGAAATATAAATTTTTTACCCAAAGATAAATAGAGGGTACAAGTCGGTATTTTCAGAGGGTTGTTGCCGAACACTTAAATTAAGTCTAGACGTAATTGTAGCGGTTCTGTTCACTCTCTGTATTTAACGATAACAACAACCACTAGTCGAGAGAAGAAGAAAAACAAGAAACAATAATTTTTAATTTATTTTCGTTGTTGTTGTTGCTTTTCAAAAGAAGACACATGGGAAATTATCGATCATATCTTTACAATTCATATAGATATATCAACATTAAGAAACCGCATGGGAATCATCAATCCTTACGGATAATCAGTGTCTGTTTTGGGGTGTGTAGTCCCTCTCACTATACAACTAGTGCGTTGCATAATGATAGCTGGAGGGTTCTCGTTTCAAGACTACAGAAACTGATATCATCATACATATGATGGCCTTAATTCAAGATTAACATAAGCTCTCTCTTATACGCATCCACACATAAATTCGTTGGTTCTCTATCTTTATTTAAATGCAATTAAATCCAAACAACCGTGTATCTCCCAATCAAGATCCCCTATATTATGTAAATTTTAAATAATTTATATCGAATATAGTAAAATTACATACTAATAAACATACAGAATGGCAATCTTTTTGGAAAAACCAAAAACGATTATTGGCTTGAGAAAATCCATTTGGTATGAGTCAGCTAGATGAAGGGTGGTCCGATTTTAATGTTTTTAGAAAACGACATAGGGTGAGACATTGGGATTAGGCAACATTTGCAATAAAACTGGAACCAATTCCCCTACACTACTAGATTTACAACAAATCCACCACTACCACCTTGTATAGTTAGTTTATAGTCAGATCTCGTACAATTCAATCGGTTAATCCAAAAACTCGTAGGTTTAAATAAGGATTTCTCTAATGATGGGGGATTTTTATCATTCTTGAAGGATAATTTTTATAATAATTCTATAAAATAACAGTCTTGTAATTTCAATTCGCAATGGTTTTAATTCGAATCACCAGACCGGTAGATATAAAAAAATCTAAAGACCAATATCCGGGAATTAGATTGGATTATCGTAGTTTCGATAGCAGTCTGTATCTGATATATTAATTAAAACCGGTAGAAAAACCAAATTGATTGATTCTACAATAATCATTAATTTTAAATTGGAAAAAACAGTAATAATACAAAACAAAAACGAATTAAATTGCATGTATTTATAATGAAAATAAAATATTCATAATCATTCTAGAACGATAACAAATCAATGAGCAATTACTGATAATTTTAATATCTATTTGATCAGTAATGTAGAGTTGCAATAACAAAAATATTCACAATTAAACAATTGTCCATATTGTAAAATTTCAATGGTTTGATAATTAATACAATATTGTCATTAATTAAAACCTCTATAGTTTCATTATAATTCAATGAAAATAAACGAAAATAACCGTAAAGATGCTGGAAATATTCTTTCCACATGACACACCGTACTATAAATGGTGTAAGTCACGTTCTAAGACATTATGCTATAATTCACATTTTATATTTTAAGTTTTTGCTAGTTAAACTACAACTAAGCCTCGACTTTATACCCAACATAAACAAGCATGAATTTAGAAAAAAATAATTAAAAAACCTTAATATTAACGATAATTTCAAGCCTTTTTTACTCATCCAGTTGTTCTACTTGGATAAATTAACGATTAAATTTTTAATAAATAAAATCAATAATGTAAACTGAAATGAACAATAAAAAGAGCGTTGAATTGAAACTTTTAAAAATTCTTTTTCATCTGATAGAATAAACGACAAGTATAAATGAAGACTCGTGCTAGCTTCTACTGATTTATAGATGAGACGATTTTTCTCATATAAATTCATAATCTCTACTAATTAATAGTTACATCGAATAAAGAAAAAGAAGGCAAAAAAAAAAATTTTCACTTTTCAAACAACTGTAAGTCAGCTTGTTCCCATTAATTAACAAACTAACAGAATATAAAATTAGTAGAGCAACACCAAAAGAAAATCCAATGTCCTATCATCTAGTATTGTAATTGATCAACTTCATAAATATTTAATAATCTAACTTTTATAATTAATTTTTAGAATTTAGAATACAGATTCTCAAAAGAGAACAATCAAATGTGCACGTATTGAAATGAAATGCAAATATAATTTATCAAAACATTATTCATATGCAATAATTCTATATTTCTTGAATATGCAAATAAATGCAAAATTTCTTTAACAATCCCGTTTTATTTCCCACAATATACCAACCCGGCAATTGCAAATAATAACATCATACTGAAATATAACGTTATTCACATAATTCTTATTTGACGACTAATTCGTAAAATACTTCAATACTTTATATAAAATCCCTTAGAGACTATTTTAGCCAAATTTGGGCTTCGTAGCTCATTTGAAAAGCGTTCGTTACTGATTTTTAAACATGAGTTACACATGTCAAATGACTGAGTGTTTGCAATTTATGGTCGAAATATTCTGTATTTATTCTAGAATACAGTGGAGAAAAATAAAGGCAATTATATGGCGAGTATTCTTGAGTCATTTGTCAATGAGCTACGAGGTTCAAATTTTGTTAAAATCAACAGCGACCTTATATTATCTAGCGAATAATATGTTACCAATTCGAATTGCCTGTAATGTAGATTTTTCAAATGATTAAAGAAATTCGAATAGTTGATCAATTTCTTTTTCAACAAAACTATTCCAATATTCATTAGTGTGCGCAATGAAAATCAATTTCCTTGATTACATGTTCATCAAATTAGAATTCCATCGTCAATACAATGACAGTCGGCAATTGTCAATCCTATTACTACCACAACCACTGTTACTATCACAACGACCACCACCACTACAACTACTACTATTAATATCATCATCTTCACTAATATTAACGATAGTATTCAATACACAAACATAGGGGTATTGATGTTTATAATTAATTCGCATATAATTCGCCGATGTTTGTTTGAAATGATAAGCTGCATAAATTTAACACAAACATAAACACACCTAGATAGATCAACAACCAATAACCGATAATATAAGCAAGCCTCTACGTGTGTTCAATCCCACCGACTTTTGGGCAAAGAATACGAAGCCTAACCAATAGGAAAATACACGCAAAATCTTAGCTAATAGTTCTAACTTCCTAAATCATTGGGGAACTAATTTCTGAGTCAATCACCTCTTTATATAGGCCATAATTTTGCCAACGACTGGGGAGGCGAATGACTAGCACCTTTCAATTTGTTCTACACAATATAGCGTTATAGAATTATAGAATAAGAGTGAAAAGATTTTAGCGAATGACTATAGAGCAGGGATCACTCAAAATTGGATAGTTCTAACAAAATTACCACTTCCTAAATAATTGTCGCCTGTATCAAGAGTAAATTTTAAATTAAAAAATGCAAATCGCGGTTATAAAACATTGAAAAATTACAGTCAGTCGCCTCTATATAGGGAAAAGTCGCCTAATTTGAACCATCTCCTATTCTATTCTTTTCCTATTCTTTTATTGTTAAAAATATGGGTTAAAGTGCATTGCCAGTGACATTAACTAAATGAAATCAATTGCGTATTTTGTTATTTTTAAAATAAAGTTTCTTAACTGACCACAGGTAAGCACTTTAACCCATATTTTTAACAATAAAAGAATAGTGGTTCAATTTATGAAATGGTTCAAATTAGGCGACTTTAGCCCGTAATCTTAGCAACGGCTGGAGAGGCAAATGACTAGTAATACTCAATTTGTTGTATACAATCATAGAATATATAGAAATAGAGCAAAATATAGAATTATAGAAAAGAAGAGTGACAAAATATTGGATAGTTCTAACAAAATTACCACTTCCTAAACCACTGGCGAACTAATTTCTAAATCTAAAGTAATTATTGTCTGTATCAAGACTAAATTTTAGATTAAAAAATGCAAATGGTGACTATAAAACATTGAAAAATTACAGTCACTAGCCTCTTTCTATAGGCCTTAATCTTACCAACAATTTGAGAGGTGAATGACTGGAATACAAAGGAAAAAAATGGAACTAACAAAAATCTACCCTAAGAATCCCTTCAATATTAGTCTAACAATTCATGAGTCTCTGAAAATTGCTTGGTAGATTGAGAAATTATCCTACATTCAAGAAAATAGAAATTTCATCATAATCACAATAAATCAAAAAAAAAAAAATGCCGTTAACAACAAATAATAAAATATTAATCAGTTGGTCAATTGAAATTAGTTAATGGAAACCAGTTTTTCACACGAATTAACTGTGAAATTTTCAATTTTCGATATAAAATAAATCATTTATAATTACAATAATCAAATGAAATCGAAAAATTGTATAGAATTGTGTATAGACATTTTGGTAGGTCTATTGTCAATAACAACTAAGTCGAAAGGGCACATCTGTTCGTATTTCAACCAACAACACGATTTGAAAAACGTTTTTATTCGAACCGAAAGAAATTGTAAAAATCAAAACAGCAGGGAATCGGTGTATTTTTATACAGAAAGGGAACAATAATGATGATGATGATAATTTTCTATTGCTATTCTTTGATGAAATGAAATACAGACGATACACATAAACAATACAACAGCAGTTTGGCAGTCTTACAAAACATAAATATTAAACTAACCTAGACGACATGAGGGAAGAGGAAAAAATAATAAAAGAAGAACTGTATTGTAATCAATATAAGATCCAAATCGTTGATATAAATTAAAAAGAATGACTAAAAATTACCGGTTACAGAGCCAATTTATAAATAAAACTTGTTCTTTGTCTAAACGCTTAGTCGCCTTTTATTGTTGTTTCGTTTTTTTAATACCTCCAGATCTTTATAGCTATAGGGGAGGATGATATGAAAATTCACATAGTCCTAGACCAGAAAACCGTAACCCTTCTACAAAAATAATCTTTAATATTTAATCATATAGTAAAGATTATCTATTTTTTTAATGCTAACTATTGTATCGATTATAACGCATTTAAATACAGCTGTTCGAAATGTTTCAAAAAAACATTTGGCTCCACCGACAACAGTCCAATTTTAATTAAGAAAACGTCACGATGATAATAAATCAAACTAACACATTTATATCGAAATTATTAATAAATTCTAAACGAATAAAAAAAAGTAATATTCAGAACTTTTCTAATCAATAGATGTGTTGCCAAAGAGGGCGGACAGTTATATTAAACCGAATAAAAATCCTTACGAAATCTCAACTAATCAACGAAAATATAAATTCTACAATCGTATTCTGTAACTTTCAAGTATAATTTATTGATTGTGCCCGAAAAAATCATAAAGTTAGAGAATACGACTGATTATTTTGATGAAATAAACAGATTCTTATAAAAATTGGAAGTGATTTTCAAAATTTCGTAAAATTATAAAATAAAAAGTAATCAATTCTGTAATCTTTACAATAACACAATAAATCTATCTAAAACTATAATTAAGTTTCATATGAAAATATATAAATAGAAATTATTATTAATAATAGTAAATAAAATCGCACCTTGAACAATATGATAAATAATGATTATAACTTTTTTCGTTGTGTAAAACTATACAAATCATATCAGGAAATCAACAAAAATTACCAATATAAATACGTTATTTTAGTACGGCTATAATATTGACGAATAAATTATAACTTTAATCATTTTTTAATAAGCATATTTTATTGTAAATTTAATATTATGAGATTTCGTTCCAAATACACGGTGTTCCAGTTAATTTTGCTATAATTTAAAATAATATTCCAGTTAACATTTAGGCTAATTCCTAAGGTTAGCGAAACAATTAAAAATAGAGCACACCTAAATTAATTCGCAGAAATATTTCTTGATAAACAGTGGATACGTCAACGTTTACATAAATGTTATACTGTAATAGATTAGACTTTTTTTAGATAGTTTTATCGGTTTTTGTTGAGTCTAATTGAAATTCAATTAAAATACTAATTAATAAAATAATTAGAATAATTAAATTGAAATGAAATTTAATAATTTTCGAATTGATCAGCTGTTGTGTCACAAAACAAACAATTCTATTTTCTCGATTATACACAATTACTGTCTTAATTCCCACCTAATCTATTGAGATAACACATATGCGTTTACACATAAATACAATAATAGTAGTAATTGTAAAAGTAAATAGTTTTATTGATAAAGTTTCATTAAAATTTATTAAATTTGTTATCAATGGTTGGAATTTTAAATGGTCAAAAACCGATTGAATGCAAACCGGGTGCAGACATCGTCTGTCTTTCTATATGTATGTGTGTAAAACTATAATAGCATGCCAGCATTCTCAACTCAGCTTGAATGATTCAAAAATGGGGAACAAAGAAAGACAGAGAACTCTCATATATTCACATAACAACACATTATATATATACCTATAAGGTCGTAGAGGGCCTATATTATTATAAATGACTGCTAGTATAAACCAATCTGAAAACATACAGTCTGCACTGTTTTTTTCTTTAAAATAGAAGATCGCGATACACCTTGTATTAATTTTAATAACATTGAAATTCTTTACGATAGAGTCAGTTCCGGAATTCTATTTCTGTACAAGAGATCAATTAACCAATTGGAAATATTGTAAATTTAAGAAATTATAATCAGATATCAATGGAATTTAGATAGAGTTTAGTGAATTTGAGGAGTGTCTTTCTCCAGGACAGGGGTCTACAAATTTACACCTACACTATTAAAATATTACCGTATTCTATTAGAAAAAATATACAATAGGAAGATTTCTTCTAACTTTAGCAATCAAAACTTTATACAAAGGGGAAACACGTCAATTCATTCAAACAAATATTTACTCTATTACACCCACAATCAATAGATCGAATATTGTGATAACATGAAATCATGAGTAACATATCGAAGGTTTTTCTTCAAAAAAATTCAACAACTCTTCGAAAATAAACGAAAAATTCCTATTCGAAATTGCCATTCTTCTGTTTAAGACAACTTTGATCAATTTTAATTAATTTTGGTTGGTCCCAAATAGAAATTTCTATACGAAAAACGAAGATAACGGTAATATAAGATGGAATTACTTGTTTTCAACGGATGATTTATGCGATACATCTGGATGCAAACAAACATTCACAAGAAATCTTGAAAGTGTTCTATTTTACTAGGTGTGTGTTGGTGAGGCGGTGGTAGTAGACACACGAAAAAAAGGTACCCAAAAAACCACTTGTTTATTTGAGTGAGCGAAGACCCAACGTTTTGGGTACTGCTAGTATGGGGGTCTTTTCGGTTTAATTCCTATATGGTCACCTCTAAATTTAATCAAAAAACTAGATTTGCATTTTGATTGTCCTTGATTAAAACTGGTAGTTTTTTAACAATACCTGAATTTTTGAAAATTGATGATTTCGGTATGTGTAAGTGGTGTGACGAATTCAGTTTTTTTACGAGACATTGTAAACAAATTATTATTTTTGTGTGTGTGTGTAGATTGAATTATTGGACCATACTTTTCGATATTGGTGCTCATTCGATTTGTGTCTTGTTAATATCAATTTTAATTAATTTTTTTATTACAATGTACGTTTGATAGATGAATGGAGTTGTGGGAAATTTATAAATTGAAGAGAATTAAATTAGTGCATAGCTGGAGATGATCGATGATTCTCGGTCTAGTTTAACAATTTAGTGAGAATAAATTGTGAATCCAACAGGCATCGGAAAGTATTATCAAGAACGATAACGTGAATAATGATAATAATAGATTAATTTAACAAAAAAAAATTGATGGACTTACCAACTTGTAATACGCTATCAACACATCCACTCTCTAATAGTTTTAATCCTTTGCAAAATGACAGATTTTGGGGTTCACCCCCAGCATTCACTGGTGGCACACGCGACAATGAAGAGTACATACAAATATCGCGTTCATTTCGTGGAAACGACCAGAATATGATACGTCTTTGAACTGGTTCCGGTATACGATCATAACGTTCTTCAATACGTTGAAATGGTATATTTTCGGCGACAATTTTGGCGGTGATATCGAGCAGTGAGTCGGGGGTGCGTGGCCCCGGTTCCTTTAATAGAGGCGGCCCCCCGCCGCTGCCGGCCGCTTGGGAGCAGCACAACCGCCTGGCCACCGCCATCAACGACACACTCTCACTAACTGAGAGAGGAGGACTTCTAGGATTCGCCACACATACATATAGACATGCACATACTACTTATATATTGAAATAGAGAGGCGGCGGATGATCAAAAGACAGAGACCGAATGTATACTAAAATAATAGTGGGGGAACAAGAGGGCAAAACAAGTTGATAGGACGCACATGCGCACCAACCCCCATCTTTAATACACACACAGCTGATTCGACCCCCGCGTGCGTAATGTCGTTTGTTTATGTCAGCCACATGGCGCAAGGTGCAGGGGGGGCGCCAGCCAAGACGAAGGGGGCCACACATACACATGGGCCCGCAGCACACTGACCTCACAAAAAATAGACGCCCGTCAGCGGCGCCGGCAGGTACACGACCTCTCTCTTGCTCGCTCTCGCACCATCTCAATAATTCTCACACACAATCACACCCTTACCTATCTCTATCAAATAAAAATCTACCAAAAAAACGCAAATTACATAAATACCAAGTGGGTAATCATCACAAATCTAATAAAAATTACCCAAAGAAAACCAATTAACCAACCTAAATTTAATTATAAAAAAATCCCTTAAAGTTAGGGTAATTTCATGAAATCTAGAGACACACAGACACATGTAAATAATCACAATCACACATACACCCATATTAAACACATGTATAAAAATTCTTCAGTGGCGGCGGACGTCGGCCAATCGTCGAACTCGCATAATTGCGTCCGCCCGCATTGATTGGCAATACTTGCATGAAAATGACATTCATGCTGCCGCCACCGCCACCACCGCTGCTGCTGCTGCTGCCAATGTTGGGGCACACAAGATCAATATTCCAAAGCAAAGATATACACCACCACTACCACCGCCACCGCCACGACTATAAACGCCACCCGTACTCGTCATCATCCTCTCGGTTGGACCGCCCGTACCGAATTATGCAAACGCTGTTTAATAGTTAATCAATGAAAAAGCGAACTGAATACAGCATACTAGCAAACAGCCATCCCATCGTAACCAAACTTGAGAAAATATTCGATAATCAATTCAAACGGTAGATAGTTTAAATAATCTGAATTTGTTTTATGTTTATTTTAGTGTTTACTTTAATCGCATCGATCTTTTCTTCGGTTCAAATGAATAATTTAATCTATTCCACCCTACACGTTTTCTGATATTAATTTTATAATTTAATTGCGCCTATTTGAGAATGCTGCTTTATGAATTTAAATAAAGGTAAACTATGTTTAGTTAAAATTTACGTAGATTACGAATACGCTAGTAGAAAACAACGATATCCATTATTGTTATGAAATTACTAATCTTTTGATAAAATTATCTAAATTTCCAAAAAAAAACTAAAAGTATGGCCAAAAGAGCTAAAAATCGTAGTTTATAAAGAGTCACAAAGGCTAAAAATATCTAAAATAACTGAAAAACGGAGAATTAGAGCTCAAAATTTTGTCCAAATTGTTCCTATTTTGATATTTGTGTAGAAAACACGTAAATTTGATGAAAATAAGCCCAAATTTAATGAATTATTGCTGAAATGGACAAATGTTGAGGCAAAAATAAGCAATAATAAGGGAAAAAAGCAGTTCCAATGAGTAACAGACGATGTAATTGGGGTGTTTTTTATAATTTAGTGATTTTTAAAAAAAACTTAATTGCGCCTATTTTAGAGTGCAGCTTTATGAATTTAAATAAAGGTACAGAACCGTATTTAGTTAAAATTTACATAGATTATGAATGCGCTAATAGAAATTACTAATTTTTTAAATTTCAAAAGGCCAAAAAGACTAAAACTTATAGTCTATAAAGACTCACAAGAGCCTAAAATATCTAAAATAACTGAAAAACGGAGGAAATGCGCTACAATTAGAGCTCAAAAATTATACCTATTTTGATATTTGTGTAGAAAATATGTAAATTTTATGAAAATAAGTCGAAATTTAGTGAATTATTGGTAAAATGTACAAGTCTGTTGAGGCAAAAATAAGCATGAATTCCATAAATTCCCGGAAAAAGTCAATTGGAATGAGTAACCGGCGATGTAATTGGGGTGTTTTTTATAATTTAGTGATTTTTTTTAAAATTTAATTACGCCTATTTTAGAGTGTTGCTTTATGAATTTAAATAAAGGTGCACAACCGTATTTAGTTAAAATTTACGTAGAATGCGCTAATGGAAAACTTTGTTGTCATAAAATTGCTAATTTTTTAAATAAAAAACAACTAAAAGTGCGGTCAAAAGGACTAAAACTCGTAGTTTATAAGCCCAAAATATCTAAACTAACTAAAAAACGGAGGAAATTCACTACAATTAGAGCTCAAAAATTCGTCAAAAATTGTACCTATTTTGATATTTGTGTAGAAAACACGTAAATTTTGTGAAAACAAGCCCAAATTTAATGAATTATCAGTGAAACATACAAATCTTTAATTATGAGAAAGTTGAGGACAAAAATAAGCATGAATTCTCAAAATTAAAGCAATCCCGATGAGTAATACCTAGTCGATATAATAGGGGTGTTTTTTTTAATGAATTACCTATTTTAAAACGATAGGGTAGTTGCGAAAATTGAAAAATCTATTATGAGGGAAGCCTTAAATTTCGTAAATAAAAGAACCAAACAAAGCATTTTCGAGCAACGTTTTCCTTAGAAGAAACTATTGGTGGAAAATTTTTAAAACATTTAAATTTTATGAAAAGTTCTAATCTAATGAATTGTTGTTTAGTTTTAAGAAAGTTGAGGAGTAAAGTAAGCATGAATTCCCCAAATTCTCGGAAAAAAGACAATCCCAATGAGTAGTAGACGATGTAATTGGGGTGTTTTTTTAATTTAATGGAATTTTTTTAAAACGCTAACGTAATATCTTTGGAAAAATCTATCATGAGGGAAACCTTAAATTTATAAAACCAAAATTTAATACAAGAACTAAACAAGGCATTTTTGAGTACCAAAGGTTTTTTCGAGAAAAGGTATTGGTGGATTTTTTTTTAAATACGTGAATTTTATGAAAAGAAGCCCAAATTTAATGAACTGTTGATGAAAGGTACAAGTCTTTAGTTATAAGAATAAGCTTGAATTTCTCAAATTCTTGAAAAAAAGGGTAATCCCAATGACTAACAGACGATGTAATTGGGGTGTTTAATGGATTTTTGTTTTTTAGAAAGATAGGGCAATATCTTTATGAAATTCGAAAAATCGATTGAGAGAAGCCTTAAATTTACAAAATCAAAATTTCGTTAATAAAAGAACTAAACAAGGAATTTTCGAGTACCAAAGGCTTTTTCGAGAAAAAGCTTTTGGTGGATTTTTTTTAAACATGTAAATTTTATCAAAAGAAGCCCAAATTTAATGAATTGTTGGCGAAAGGTATAAGTCTTTAGTTATAAGAATAAGCTTGAATTCCTCAACTTCTTGGAAAAAAGGGCAATCCCAATCACTAACAGACGATGTAATTAGGGTGTTTAATGGATTTTTTTTTTAGAAAGATGGGGTAATATCCTTATGAAATCCGAAAAATTTATAAAATCAAAATTTCGCTAATAAAAGAACTAAACAAGGCATTTTCGGGTAACGTTTCCCAAGAAAAAGCTATTGGTGGAAATGTTTTAAAACACGTAAATTTTGTGAAAAGAAGCCCAATTTAATGAATTGTTAATGAAAGGTACAAGTCTTTAGGTATAAGAAAGTTGAAGACAAAAATAAGCTTGAATTCCTCAAGTTCTTGGAAAAAAGGCAATCCCAATGACTAACAGACGATGTAATTGGGGTGTTTAATAGAAAGATAGGGTAATATCCTTATGAAATTCAAAAAATCGATTAAATTTATAAAATCAAAATTTCGCTAATAAAAGAACTAAATTAAACATTTTCGGGTAACGTTTTTCAACAAAAAGCCAATGGTGGAAATTTTTAAAACACGTACATTCTGTGAAAAAAAGCCCAAATTTAATGAATTGTTGATGAAACGTAGAGACTTTATTAACAAAAAAGTTGAGGACAAAGCATGAATTCCCCAAGTTTTTCGAAAACATGCAATCCCAATGAATAACAGATATAATTAGGGTGTTTTTTTAATTTAGCGGAATTTTAAACGACAGGCTATCCTTGAGACAGACGCCTTAAATTTAGAAAACCAAAATTTCGTAAATAAAATCACAAAACAAGACATTTTCGAGTAACCCTGACTCAGAAAAAGCTATTAGAAACTTTTTAAAACATAAACTTTGTGAAAATAAGCCCAAATTTAACGAATTAGAAAGGTACAAACTTTTAGTTTAAAGAAAGTTGAAAACAAATAAGCATGAATTACTCAAATTCTTAGGAAAAAACAATCCCAATGAGTAATAAACGATGTAATTGAGCTGCTTTTTTAGATTTAAAACGACGTTATATCTTTGAAAAAATCGCCAAACGTTAATAAAACAATTAAACAAATCGAGTAACATTTGCCGAGAAAAAACTAGCTGTATTCAACTAACCAATCGTCCATTGATAATAATTTATTATCAATGGAAACGAGTACAGTTAGTAATAATGACTCTAAAGAATTTACCTATCTATAATAACCTGTGAAAAATCTGTTTGATAACAAAAATGTTTTCAACGATTATCACAATTTTCCAGGAAATCTCCTAACTGTAGGCACTTTTGAAAGTATACACAGGTAGAAATATCAACAAATAAATAACAACGAACGATAATAGTTTGTCGAACTTCTCCAAAGAATTTCAATATCGAATAAAACTAATAATTTTACCGAATATTTAACGATATAAAATTAGATTTAAATTAACAACTTACCATAAAAATCTGGACTGCAACTAGGATGTGAACTTGGCGATTAGGATTTAAATATCAAAGGAAGATTATTAGGTATAGGTTCAATTTGTAAATAACCTAATTAGAACCTGAATTTATTTGAAAAAAAAATTAATTAATATTTAAAGAAATATATCAAATTAACGATAATATTCCGTTGATATTTAAATTAGACAGTTAAATAAAACCATAATTTTAACAGACAAGCCTGTAGGAAATGTAACGTCCGGCAGTTTCTGATGGACGAATGATTTTAACCACCTGGAACATAAAAAATGCAATAATCGTAGAATTTATTTGCATTATAACCCGCATGTTATTGTATTATCACCAAGTTTTATTGCATTTTGAAATTATCCCAATACATAGAAACATCAAATTAACCAACTGAACAACCATATAAGTTTGTTTTAATTATGAAACTAATGATTTGTGATTAATTAAAGTATAAATTAATATTAATACACTTCAATTTTCCTTGTTTGTTTCAAATAACAACTTGGAAATAATCTTATCGATTTTCACAGAAAAATCGAAAAAACCAATTTTAAACGCAAACAATACAGACTTTCTTAGAATAATTTAATTACATCATTGTAATAAGTTGCCAGATTGAATATTAATGATTCATTAAAAAAACAACTCACCTGTCCTCGCTTTAAACCGAAATATCTAGCAACAGGATCGCCGGCTTGTATCCTCATCAACATATTCTCTTTCAATTTACTGTAATAACGATAGAAATTTGAATTAATTTAAATATTAAAATAACCCAATCTTACTATCTTGTTAATAGTTCCTGTTTTTCTTCAGGTGTCATTACTACATGTTCTGGTACTAATTCATGTTCCGTTATATTAATCAACAATTCCGATTCGAGAAATTGTTCTAAAATATATTTCGGCGCCATATCAACCAACGATTGTTTGGCCGACGGTGTCATGCCTTGTTGTACAACGATAATGGCCCGATGGATATTCTCATCTTGCATCCGTTGGCAATACGTTTTAATCGTCTTGATACCAATCTTCGGTTCGTCCGGAAAGAAAACGAACATTTGGTCGGTTGGATCGTCATTATGGGCGACCAAAACTATCAAATCATTACGTGACGGCCGTTTCTCGCTACAATTCGAATGTTCAACAATCATTTTGGCGTATTTTGGAATTTACCTTGGTTTGTCGCCGAATTGTTCCTTAAATTGGTCCAAAGTTTGATCCAATTCGTCTTGGGTGACTAAATAGCCGCGATCGTGGCATAACTTTAAAAATCTTTGGTTACAACTCGAAAAGTGAGGTTATGTCGACTTACTTGCATTACGGTTTTACGAATGCGCCACAATTTGTACGTTTCCGCCTCATCATCCATTTTTTATAATTAAATTTTGATTTATTTGATTTTTTATTGGAAATAACTGGAAATTAAATTAACAAAATTGAGCAGCAAATTAACCTCAAATACACAAACACCGATTGACAGTGTTGCCGCTTTTATATAACTGATTTTTCGAATTTCAATAAAATGGAATAAAATAATATTAGGGGTAATTTTATACTCAAAAATGCATATTTACGGAAAACAGAAAATACGCTAATTTATTTGTTTATATTTTATCTTATTGTGTAAGTAGACTCAAGAATTCTTGACTCAACAATACAAGCCGGCAACAACGCAAAAGTTTCAATGGCGGACAATTTTGCCAACATTAAGAAAATAAATTACCCTATACCTAATTACAAGAATATTTGGAAATTAGTGCTAATTTAAATTAATTTATTACTAATAAATTATAATTAAATATCAAATTTGCGATAATTATAGCATAAATCTGAAATAACGCTATTTATTCTAGTTTTGAACTTAGACTATGGGTTGGCAGAACTGTCTGTCACTAAATTGAGCGAAATTTGAATGTCCGATGGAATTTTTGGAAAATCGCCGACTGTTAAATCAATCTCAAGAACTACTTCCGGTGGAAGAAATTTTTCGAGATAAAACCGCGATAATATTCTTCTTCAGTGCATCGTCTTGTAATACGCCGCTATGTTTGAAGATTTTGGAATTATTAAAGAAATTACACAAAGTATTAATACCCGAACATGATAACCCAAATTCAATTTCAATTATTCCAGGAAAGTTACGAAAGATCAGCAGGTTTTGAGATTGTTTACATTCCGTCCGATACAGATTACGATTCGTTTTGGGAATATTTCCAGAGTCAGGGTAATTGGTATGCTGTACCGTTCGAAAATAAAATGCTAGCCTTGTAATTGAATAAAATCCAACAATTCGATTAAATAAAAGTACGAAATTTTAGAGAATTGCGGATAAAATGTGAAGTGAGCAGTTTACCAAATTTAACCGTGTACAAAACAACCGGTGAAACTATATCACGAAATGCTGAAATTGATTTACTAGAAAAAGGTATTAATGTTCTTGTAACATGGAGTGAATATTAAATTATACCATTTATCTAGAAATAGATTTATTCTTCTATAAAATTTTATTCTTCTGGTATTTCAAGTGAACCATCATTAATTTCATCGATAACATCATGTGGTAGTTTACCATCAACAGTACAACCAACTGATTGGGCTGTACCTAAGACTTCTTTGACTGTACCAGTTAAAGTTTTCGCCATTGATCGTGGTTTCATTTGTCTTGCGATACTAATAACATCATCCAATGAGATGTTACCACTGTGTTTAACTAAAAAATTTGAATTAACCGGTTAGATATCGAAGATTATTAATAATTGTCGATTGCTTGAGTATCGCGCTTAGTAATCCGTAAGCATGAGTTGCAAATAAGCAAACAATTGATCTTGCAGTAGTGATACTTCGACTAATCAATTTACAGATAATTAGTCGTGTATTAAACTGCAGTTAAGTTTGGATTGTTGATGAAATAATAAACTTACTATTCTTCTGCTTCTTTCTATCTCTTGGTGGCTCTTTCAATGCTTTAATAATTAACGAAGCAGCCGATGGTACAACCGAAATTGTAGCTTGACGATTTTGAATTTTCAATTGCACCGTAATTTTCAAACCTTTCCAATCGGCTGTACCTTTAGCGATATCATCACCAACTTTTTTCGGTGACTGTAAACAACAAACATGTTAACAAAAGTGAGGTTATAACAATTGTGAGGTTAGAAAATTAATTTTACTTAAATAAAATTGTAACAAATCGACTTACCAAACCTAAAGGGCCAATTTTGGGGGCTAACGATGATGTAGCCCCAACTTCTCCACCAACACAACGTAAATAAACTGTAAAAAAATATTGAACACTTCACGTAAGATGGACGTATTTTAATCGATTATTGAACGTAAATTTCGATAATTACCATATTTAACTTCTGTAGGATCGAATTTTGGTGGCATTTTCCTATAATTATTTGGAGTTTTTCACGGAAAATTCGGCCTGAAAACGCCGATGATTTAAGATTTAAGAAAATCTTCGAAAGACCGTCAGCGCACAACGATGGCCGCCGCCGAAAAGGATGTGGCTAAACTACCGACTGACTATATACCGATTATTAGCAAGAAAATTTAGATAATTTCCAATTTTTGTGCAATATAAAAATATATTATGGAGATTTAACGCGATCAATTTAGATATTCGTTAAATTTATTGGTGTTTTTATTTGTTTTTTTTTAACAAAATTTTGGTTTTATATTGTAACTATAACCACATCCACAACAAGTAATTGTGTTATAAATTCGAAATTACGCAAATTTTAAATTTTGTTATCATTAAATTATTTATTTTTCGTTTATTTAATCGAGTATCTCTT